>QGOB01000174.1:0-69663 GCA_003313055.1 Termitomyces sp. MG145
AGATGGGGCCTGGCTATGAGCGCCTTCTCCCCCCAACGGCCTGGCAGCAATAACTTCTACTATTATTACAATGCCGGCCCCACGCGCTCGCCTAGTAAGGACTCGCCAGTGTAGCTGAGCCCCCGTTGTCAGCAGGACCTGACATTTGCTCAGTGAAGCTAGGGCCTCAATGCACTTTTCAGCAGTCCATTGTCTCTGGAACCTGGTCAGCAGAAGTTTAGATTGCCCAGCAAATAACATTCCTATCTGTATTTTAGTGAGTGTTTGGCCAACTAGATCCCAATTTCTCTTCTGTGCATCTGTCCATTTACTGACCAGTAGCAGGAGGGGAGAGAAGGTGGGGATACTATTGTCATCACATATCCATCTGCCAATATTCATCAGACTTGAGTAATCCATTGACCATAGCAAGTGCAAAGCATGGCCAGTTGGGGTGTCATCAGAATGGAGAATTGGTTTGGCTAACAAGAGAATGTGTGAAATGGCTATAATCTGTTTTCCATAGGAAGATCCCAAATTTGGTCATTACTTCTTGGGCAACTACCCATGCTGCTGGAACTATACCCAAGTGACACAAGAACATGCAGTTAAGGCCTCAACCATCTAGTGGGCAGCAGTAGTTGTTTATCTGACAGGTCCAATCTGCCAACATGATGTTAGCCATGAGCTGGTACACAGGGATGTGGTGGTTGAAAATCCCATGCTAGACCATTCACTGCTATCCCAGCATTAATTCAAGCAATTGATGGTAAATCAAAGCTGCCTAAGTCTAAGGGCAGAGTTGCCAGCAATGAAGAAGGGCAAAATGGAAATCCCAGGACCTCATGAAGCCTCTTAGTTAGATGTTGGTCAAGCCTGATTGCATCTGCCTGCAGGATTGGCTGCAGAGACAGCAGTGCCCTACAGTGTGAAATGATGTTCTGAGAAATAATCTTGCATATGAGGGTGAAGGGTATGGACAAGGTGAAACAAGGGAAAATGAAGGAGTGAATGCATTCAAGCAGCTCAGAGTATCTGGACTTGGGGTCATCCACCTGAGTGCATAGAAAGCAGGACCTGTTGCTCTGTGATAGTCCAGGAGTCAACCCCTAGGCTGTTAGTGATTGACAGGGAACAGAGTGTCTGTGGCAGCAAACCTTGTGGATTCAAAACATACACCATCACAAGGTAAGCCATCCATACATAAACTGAAACCTCTCCATTTCCAGAGTGAACCAGCAAAGAGCACAATGAGTGAGAGCTATGAGGGTAGCTGTCATCCATGGCCTTGGCCATGGCCAGTGTCATGGACAGGGAGTCATTTGGCAGGGTGAGGATCTTCTGCCAAACCCAAGATACTCTGAATGACTGTGGAATCTTGGTCTCATTTGGCAATATCAACCAGGTACCTGTGGCCCAGGCTGGTAGTGATTGTTGCCTTGAATGGAGACAGTGGTCCACCTTGCTTAGTGACACTGTCAACTACAATGGGCTCCATAATTCCAAATGCTGTTCTTGGTAAGCATTGAGTCATAGACTGCACAGCTTTGTCCAAATCAACAATTGCAGAAGGGAGACCATATGCCTTGCATGCATCATAAAAGCCATGAGGGGACAAGTAATCAAAACCCTTCATTTGGTCATGCTTTAACAAGTAAAGCATCCTTTTGTTATGACAGCTCAACATTTTGAGTCCACACAAGAAGCTCATAAAATCACAGGTTTGAACCCCAGGTTGAGTGGCAACCTGGGTTTCTGGGATGATGCCCAGGCATGTGGCATACTGTGAGAGTCTGTAGTTTAACCAAGTCATTGGTGAGTTAGCAAGGAAGTTTGAAAAGGGAAGGCCCCTCCAATTGGTAAGCTCAGTGCACACTCCTTTCTTATGAAAATAAGTGAGGTGAGTGTCCTTCAGGTCACCTAGAAATTGGGCATGAAGAAGCAAGTAGTTGTGCAGGTGAAGCACCAACTGTAAAACTTGGTCAGACAGATTCTTCATGCACCACTTCTCCCACCCATCCAGACCTGGTGACAGATGAGGATTTCCCTTCCTGAGCATTGCCCTGAAGTCCCCTAGAGTGGCTGCAGTTGGCCAAACAAATGGATCTTTTGCCACCCATTTCTGAATTAAATCAACTGAGGGGGTGATCATCCAAGGCTTTGGTTTGTCAGGTGGCAGAAATTGTTTGTACAGGTCAATGAAGTATTGCCTTGTTGCCTCTGCAATGGCACTTGGGTCTGTCTCAATAGTCCCTGGGCATTGGGCAGAGTGAAGAGCAGTGGGGAGCAAAACAAAGGCCAATGACCTGCCCAGGAGCTTCTTCAAGGAGTCATCATTCAAAACTCCCATGATCCTTCCTAGATTGTGATGTTTTGCACAGTCCCAGATCTCAGCCTTCTTTGCAGCATATAGGTTGTGATAATATACTTTCCTGATGCCAATCAAGAATTTGCTGAACAAGTAAGTAGGCTGAGGGACTTGGGAGTCATAAGTGAACTGCAGTGATTCAAATGCCCTACATGATCCAAAGGAAAAGGGTCTATGATGACCCTTTGACATTGAGTGAGGTGACCTTGTTGTTATGGGAGCAAAAGAGCTTATTCCAGCCAAATGTGTCCACCACTGCCTGCTCAATAATGCCTGTGAGATTCTTGTAGCAAAGAGTGTAGGACTCATCATCTACTATCTCCCATTCATAGAAGTCCCAATCAGAGTCCACAAGCTGGTCCACTGCCTTGGCAAAGGTAACAAACTTGTGTTTGTCCAACCTGGATGGGTATTTGATCCTTGGTGGTGGTACAGGCAAAAACAGAACATGATGGGATGTGTGAGATACACTTACATGGTTTACATGAGATTTCAAGACAAATTTGGCCACCACCATTCTATGGTTGGTTCCTGGAATCCAGGTCTGGTCAGAGCTGATTTCTGAGTTAACCAGGTTTGATGAGGAGGTTAATACTCTATCAATGATACTACCCTCCTCATTTGACTACCAGGTCCTACTAGTCTAGTCTGACATCCTGTTTTGGTTTGGAGTCATCTGCCAAAGGTTAGTGCCACTGGTGTGAGACAGAAAGCGCATCAGGCACCATCTAGCCACCAGGTTGTCAGCTGCTCATTCCAAAGATGACACTGTAGCATTAAGATTGCCAAAGACAGACCACAATGATTTAGTCTGGCAGACCATGTCCATTAGACAGGGCCAAAATTCACAAGAACAACTGTCCTGTGTTGGATCACAAGGAGCATATACTGCAAAAACACAATGAACAAAAGACAATGATCCCACACATGGAATAACCACATCTGCTGCAGCGACTTGGCCTCTGAAGATGGGGTGTGGGAGTGGCACATGTGAGACAATTTGAATGTCTTTGCAAATACCTAAAACAACACCCCACCTCCTCCTGTGTGATGAACATGAAACACCATTTCTTCCAATACTTTGTAATTAGTGATTGGTAGCTTGCTATCTGCATTGGACTTAGTTTTGGTCTCCAAGATAGCAAAGAACTGGGAGGCAAGCTTCACAATCAAGGGCACAATGATAGCCAGTTTAACTGGACTAACCAACCCATTCACATTCAGGGCACAGACAGAGATTTGAGATAGAGACAATGCAGGTTGAGCCACAACCATAAGGAACTAGAAGAGAAATCAAGATGAGATAGTAAACTGAACAATACACCTTTTGAGGGAGTCTGAATGAACAAGCAGTCCTTTGGACAGATAGGTAGTGCAATATGTGGAGTTGAATCCACAGAGTCCATGGATGGCAAGACTTTACAAGAAGGGGGAATAACAGGAGCACAATTGTGAATTTTGTCAAGTACTTTAAAGTTTGAAAATGCAGGGAAAGAAGGAGGCAAATAGGTAATACTGCAATGGCAGCCACAACCATCCTCCAGACTCCTCCTCTGTTTAGCCTGTCAGAAGTCACAGAAGGCCCTTGAGGCCAAAGCTCCCGTTTATGATCAAAACACACCATTTCCACCCTTGGAGATGAGGCACTATCCAGAGAAAGCTGTTCCTCAGGTTGTAGAGGGTCTACACCAGCCACCCCCTTCCATAGTCTTTCCCTTCTTCCTGGGCCTTGGCACAGAAGCAGGAGTGGGATTTGCAGATGACAAGGGAGGATGGGCTTGAGGACTGGGCAATGTGCACACATCCAGCAAAACACCAATGATGCTAGCAAAATGGTCAGAAGCTGCAGTGAGCTCCTTTCTTTTGGCATCCAGCTTGATTGACAGCCCATTTAGTAAACCCTGGATCTCACCCTTGCACTGCCTCATCTGCTGGGAAGAGCAGTGATACCCTGAGACTACCAATCTGAGACTCAAATTCAATCACTCACAACTCAACCCTGAACAAGCAAAGCCTGTTGGGTAGTGCAGAGCCTCTGGATCAAGCAAGATCACCTGATCAATGAGCTTTGATTGAGCCAGGGCCATGTCATCCTGCTTGAGCTGTACTGAGCAAACCTCATTCTTCAGCTCATGGATTTCATGGGCCATGGACTTGATGGCGTTGCTGATCTGATTGGCCTCCTTGGAGACCTGGTCACCAAGAGTTCTGCAGGTGGGATTGTCATTGAAGTCCCAGAGCTGTCAAGGGGATGCAATGGATTCTGGGAACATTTTCCTGAAAGACTCCTCTGCATGCAAAATCTTAAGAGTATCTGCCCAGGTGGCCATGGAGAAGATGAAGAGATCCGAGTTCAAATCAGTAGTACAACTGGCAATCCATGATCCAGGCACAACTTTCCTAGCCCATTTCATAACACACACTTCCATCTGCTCCCAATCTCTCATTGCTGAGACAACCAGTTCAAAAGGATGTTCAATAGGGATCTTCTTCAGGAGTTCAAAACAAGCCAGATGTTTGGAAACCTTTTTTGGCACCATGACAGACCCTAGTGCCATGGAAGCATCAGCATCAGATGGGAGAAAGAAAGTGACTAAAGGGCTGCCAAAGGAAGGGGAGATGGATGCCGCACAATATCCCTGCTTCTTGATATGTTCTTTGATGATGGGCATGTCAGTGGCCAGGATATCATTGCAATCTGAGACCCCAGGATACAAGTCCAGTAAACAACACAAAAGGCATTTGTCACTGTGTCCCTTCCTACTGGCACTCCATCGGATTCCCCAATTGGGTCTAGCCCTCACCAATTGCTCTCATGATGTTCTCCAACAAATTGACCCTTGGTTCTGTGCCTGATTCACCACTGCCAAACTTGAGTTCAACATAGCAAGCTGGAGACAAGTTAGAGGGCCTGTCACCAAATGGGGAGACTACAATGGGTAGGTCCCAAAAGTAATCGTATTGTGGGAGTGACCCCAGGTTAATCAGGAGATCCTTAACAAGGACAGAAGGCGTTTTGGCAGAAATGTCAGAAATACAGCCACAAATCACCAACTGGTTGCCCTTTGGAAGCTGAGCCAGAGTGAAAGTAGCATCTTCATCAGAGTCCAGTTGGCTTCTGGGGTGGTGGGGCAAACACCTGTTTTGAGGGTATGGGGAGTGAAGAGAGGGATTCTGGATCTAGGAGTGGAGGGAGCTGCAGGGGTGGAGGGAGTGGGATATAAAGGGGTTACGGGAGCCATGTTCCGAGGAACGGGCAGCGATAATGATGTAGAATAACAAATGGTGAAGAGGTAGGTTAAACTAAGTGATGAGATCAAGTGGAACGGTCCAAGGTCAACAAGTGAGAAAATAACAGAACTGAACACGCAAAAATGGGTGTCTGGGAGTACATGCAGGTATACAAAGGATATCAATAGGTAACAGCGGAGTAGGGTTTGGACAAGTAGCCAATGGAAAGTTTTTAAACACGGAGTGGGGCAGGGTTGTTGTTGTTGTTGTTGTTGTTGTTGTTGTTGTTGTTGTTGTTGTTGTTGTTGACCTGACCCTAGAGGGCAATCGTAAGTGAAGCTTTTTGATCGAAACGATTACGAGAAGCCATTGTCTACCACCAACTTGTGCCAGATGCGTAGGAATAAGACGTTATAAATACTTGGCAGACAGCGCAAAGGAACTGGTGATATTAAAGCGATGACCTCAGCTAAAGGTGCAAAACCGTATGCGTTCAATAGCCCGCATTTGTTACAGGGATCATTTAAAGCTATAGTAACATTTGAATTGATGATTCTGCTATCGGCTACCTGGGTTTTCAGGGTAGCAAACCACCTAAAGCTATTTTTAGAACCAGGAAGTATACGTCATTACCCTTGATATGTTCTGGGAGTTTTCATTCCTCCTTGTCTTTTCCTCTTTTCTTTTTGACAGCATGGTAAGAACAAAATGGGATGCATGCTAAAACTGGCATGACATACCAGACACGTGGTCTCCGAAAGCATGCTCACCTGTCTGACAACTTACCCCGTGCAAGACGTAAGAGAACCCCGGCTCCGTTATTTCTGTCTTCTCTTCTTCCCTCGTCCCTTCAATGTCTAAACTCAATATACTCTCGTTCCCGCTTATGCTCACGTTTAGCAACACGTCATCCCTCCACTTCCAACGGCGAAGCCTTAGACTTAGGCCTACACTCCTCGCAGCCTTCATTGTATGCATCCTCATGTTTTTATCTCTCAATTTCACGGCGTGGTCTATACATTCCGCTGAGCCTCTACCCAAACCAGAGTATAACGAAAATGTCACCTTGGGAAGCTCGCCAATTGTAAACAAACCCCCGCGCATTCTCCTCGTATCCGCGCTTTTCCCGCTCACTCACGCCAAACACTCGCATAAAGACTACATCTCATGGCTCGGGAATTTCATCGGGCCCGACGGTATCCAGTCCGACGTGTATTTCTACACCACGACCGAGCTCGCGAACCTCTTCTCTTCATACCAATCTACAACATCTGACGTGCCTCCAACTGGAACTGAAAACATCAACAAAGTCACAATAAACACGACATACACCTCACCATTCTCCATCCCCCCTCTCATCCCCTATGCCTCTAAATACTACGCGATGCATGCCTGGGACCGTGAGCACGCGATACACAGCCCCGAGCTGTACGCAGTGTGGAACGCGAAGCCCTGGCTGCTCGAACACGCACTCATCTCCCTCTCTCACTCCGGGCAAATGTATGATTATGCGTTCTGGGTCGACGCAGGCTCGTTCCGCGTTTCGCATCCTTTCCGACAGTGGCCTGATCCGAAAAGGGTGGAGGAGGTGCTTCCTTCCTCAGAGTCCGAGCATGACAAGGATAAGATCCTGATTCCGCTCTACAATGTTCCCGGGCTGAAAGAGTACAAATGGCGTTTTGAGATGGGGCCAGTTGATATGGATTTGAGTGAAGGTGAATGCCTCTTTTTCTTTCTGCCCCTCTGCTTCTTTCCTTCTTGGGCTTGAGACTTACGTAGCTTATGGGTTTATGCAATCGTGGCTGCTGCGGCACAGAGTGCAAGGTTCCATTGGGCCGGGACCGAGAATGATGCATAACGCATCATTGATGAGTGACAAATGAAGTTTGATGAAGTTCCGGGCCGGTGCTACCCTATCTAGAGTTCCCATCCTTGTCTAATGCACAACTCATCCCCCTTCTGAACCTTCTAGGAACCTTTTTTGGATCCACGCCAGCCGGCATATCCTGGTTCTCCAAAACGTTCTACGAAACGCATGATTGGTATATCACCACTTCTCCCCCTGTTCCGCCTCCCCGCTCTCTTCCTTCAGGTCTCTTGCTAAATTTGGTGAAGGGCAAGAGTGCCTCGGACCGAACACGTTTCCACTTCGTAGGAAAAGACCAGACGTTGATTAATACGATGTTGTTCCGGTATCCTGAGAGGTTCGTGGGTTTGCTCAGGCCTGGTAAGGTGGGGTTATTACCTCTCCCGTCTTCTGTCTCTTCCCTATCATCTACTTCCACTTCCCTCTCTGAAGAACTCAATTCTCAACCAAAATCAAATACTACCCCCCACATCTTAACGATTCCCTCCATCTTCACGCGCATCTCGCACACGCTCTCCTCCTTTTTCTCCCTCCCCTTCTCCCTCTCCTTCTCACGGTCGCTCTCCCTGTCATTCACCCGAACAAAAAAGTGCGGGGATTGGTACTTCTACCAGTGGTTCCTTGCATCTGCGCGTGAGAGAGAGGAGGCGAAGGTGGCAGGGTGGGGACGGGGTGGGTGTCCGCGAGTAAGCACAAGTTACGCAGTTGTGAGTCTCGATGGAAGGGGAAAGGAAATAAGGGAGGTGGTAGATGTTAAGGAGATGTTGAATGGTCTATTTGGGAGGCGGTGGGTCGAGGGACGAAGGGCAGGTGGCGCGTAATCTTTTCAGCGAGGGTTTTTATGTGCTGTCGTGAACTCGGGGATGAGATGCGGATAGCCAATGGGATAAGCGGGCGTGTAGATGTATAAATATGGAGTTCTTTGGGTATACCAAGTAGTTAGACGACATGAAATAGAACCATGCAAGATTAATTAATAATTTGCGCATGCAATAAATGACCCTTGCAGTTCAATGAGAACATAAAGACCTGTCAGAGGGAAGCAAATGCGGGCTCATGTGGAAACATCCGAATCAGTTGGATTGGAGCCAGGTCTGACGTAGCCGAAAATCAAATAGAAATATATTAAGAGTCTTTCCAAGAGTTCTGTGGCGGCCCGACTGAATTCCTTGATTCAGATGTGTTACAAGACACAAGCGGCCACGGACACCTGTCTTGCTAATAAGCATACTTATCCATAAGTAGTAGTTTACTTCTGTATATTCTTTCTTTACCTCCAATACGCTTATTGCCGTGTCCCCGCACTAACCGATTCAAAGCCAGCTCTAGCCCCGCGTGACTATTTCCCCTCATATCCACTGACTGCACCCCTTGAAACACTACTTCGACGGCGGCGGCACACATGTATTTCGTTCTCAGTCATGCGCATTTGCTCACCCATACCTGACCCCGACGACGACCCGCTCAACAAGATGTATTCCTTTATACTCATACTCACTTATTTATAATGTACAGATAATGTATTGTCAGTAATAACACACCGTAGAGTCTGATGCTGTAGGAGTTCCACTGAAATCATCATGCTGCCGAAGTAACACAAAGTCATCGCGATGCTAAGGATGGTAAAAAGATATCAAAAAAATGGATAGAGTGTGAAAAGCAAGATCTCACTTCGAAGGTTGACTTGATTTGTATTTGAGGTATTGGATGGAATATGAGTAAGCTGATTGCCGGTTTTCTTGGCCTTTGGTTTGTCAATTATGTCTATGTAAACATAGAAGCGTTCCAAAACACCGTCTGACGCTGAAAAATTAATGCATTAGGATTTTGTGACAGTACCTCATTGGTATTCAGAGGATAGTGGTCTCCCGATGCAACGATTGAAAAGTCTCTCAGAGCCATATGGCTTGTGAACACTGGCTCAGGGGCCAGAACCTGGCATTCTTCGTACGAAGTAGAAAACCGAGTGACGAGCGTGAATAGGGACATCAGCTTCGATACTGCTTCTAGATGAAGGATAAGGATGAGGACACGAGATGAAATAGGTGCTAACTAAGGACCCATGGACGAGTTTTCTATTCTGCTGGGCGTCCAATCCTGATTAATCGATAAGGACCTCAGAATCATTCACTTTGCAAGTGTGCCGACTAACCGGGGAAGCAGGACCACCTGTCTACACCGTTGGGCTTCCAATCCACCTGTTGCGAAGTATCTGCCGCTCTCAAAGCTCCAACAATCGTTTGCCCTGACCCAGTTAGCAATCCCACACAAGTAGCGTTCCAAATCATCTTGAACAATTTCTCCAAAGGATGGAACATGGTCCATGCCATCTAAAAACTCATGCACAATCTTAGAGGCATAATTTCCAATCCATCCCATTGCCCCATTCAAATCAAGGTTTTGATGATGCATCAGGACAGTGACGAGGTTGTGGTCAGCATCGCCACGGGCTTGCTCGACATTATATGAACATATATCCTGAGATAAAAAGAGATGAATAAACAAAGAGAGATAGAAAGAAGAAACTGTGAAGTTTACATTACTGATAATGATGAGATCAACACAAACATTGATGAGTTTCTGAACGACAGAATTTTTGAAGATCTCGTCAGGAATATTGAGCCTGAATTCCAGAACTGCAAATGATGGCCTTGCCCCAATTGTTTCGCGGCGGACCAAAAAATATTCATCAATGTTCCTGATGTATTTTCGAGAACGATCTCGAGCCTGTCCAACAACTGAGGCAGTAAACTTATCGAGTCCTTCGATGAACCGACGGCGTGCACCTTCGGATGCACACTTGGACGACAATTTCCAGAATCTAGATGTATACACAGTATCAAATCTCAAATTCTTAAACAGACTCAGAGCGTACTGTCGAGTAGCCTCTCCAATGATGGATTCTCCAACTGGCCTTGCCTTGTCGGGATGGCGTATAGCATCCATGGCTATTGTGGACATTTGCTGACATTCAGAAGGTGTGGCAATGTCAGTATATTCATCGAATAAAAAGAACCAGTTCATAAGGTCACAGCCCACGCGAAAGACGTCTGCATGCCAAATACATGATGATGTCTGTATTTGAAAAATATAAAACAAGTACCTTCATCTTCCAAAGGATAAGCAAGAGAAGACAGCAAGTCTAAATGAACAAAAGTGGTCTAGATTGATTTCTATCAGGCAGGCGACTTAAACTCACGATTATTACCCAGCTCCAGTGCTCGTAACAAGCGAGGTGTGAATGCATTAAAACTCTGAATCCATGTTGAAGATTCTGATTTGAAATGGAAACCTGAGAGTGGGTTAATAGTGCGCTTCCAGGGCCAGTCTGCAAGAATATCAGGGAGAGTGAACACAGATTCAGTGGACATCTTTCAGTAGGATCGTCTGTAGAAGATGTGGCTAGTACTTCCTGAATTTAAGATGGCGGATGAACGGCGATAATGGTTCTTTTTACGACACATGGCCTTATATAGGCACGTTGAAAAGGGCTATGGCAGCTGTCAAGTATACTACGTGAAAAAAAAACCAAAGCCTCCGATCATGGCTGATTTGTGGCCGTAAATGGTCATATTTGGCTCTTATGCCGTGTGCGGCAAGTTCAAAATGAAACTAGACAACCACAGAAAAAACACCTTGTCCAGAGAAGGATATATTAGTAACCTGATCGGTGAGCAGTTTGGTCAAGGTGTTTGAGTCTAAGGTATTTCCACGCTGTAGATTAGAGAGCTACTGGGGACTCCCATCGAGGCTCCGAAGATTTGGGAAGAACTCTGTAGCAGCCAAGAGCCATCTTCTTTTTACCTCGAAGGAGATTCAAACCCCAAAAAATTACCAGTCGCCGCAAACAGTAATGTTCATGCTTAGTTTGACTAGTAGAACAAATTTAGTATGTGAAATGAATCATGATGCATGTCAAAAGGCGCAAATGTCTTGATCTCACCATATTGCCTTGTGAGCCCAGGTAAGCAGTTGGACAGAATAGACGAGAGCTATCTCACGGCTCACGGTAACCGAATCGTCCCGATATCTAGAATGAATTGAGGTCATTAAGCTACCCATAGTCGGCTCTACAACCATCGATATTTAGTGCCAAGACTAACGTCTCTATTCCAGTAGATTCACCCTGTGGAGAAAATATCAAGGGTATGGCCAATATCACGCCTCAATGGTAGGATGACTGGTACAAGAGGACAAACCGGTTGGTCATCCCATGGTTGAAGAGGTGGCAAAACCACTACTTGGACACCTTGATCAGTGCTCAACTGTTGCAAACTGACTGGATCTGGCAGAAGTATTGGCCAGCTGGCTTTATGTTGAGAAAGTTCATGTCCGCACAGCAGAAATATGCCATGCATGAACTTGAGACACTGTCTATCCTAGAAGCCCTTCTAAAGTTGGAGGCCAGACTGCTAGGATATAAGATCCATGTTATCGTGGATCACAAGGCACTAGAGTATTTCAAAACTCAAGTGGAATCATCCCTATGTCAATGACAATTGATGAACTATTTATCAAGGTTCAACTTTGACATTACTTATGTCAAAGGAGAACTTAATAGGGTAGCCAACTGTCTGTTGTGCTACAATGAAAGTGATACACTGTATGATAAGCGTAGAGTGTATGATTTTGTGTATATCAATGCATGCATAGATCCTGAGGGTGATGACCTGCCCCCTCAATAATGTCTGGATATACAGGAGTGCATTGCAGAGATATGTGCTCTTCAGGATCAACCACAACAATGCAGTGCTCAGCTCACAGAGTTGATGGGGTAGGCAGTGGGGCAATATACATTATATAGATATTTGTATATTTCTGAGCAACCTTTATATAATTTTCTCATCATTTATCAAGTACCAGGTAGCTTCCTGATACTTTTTAATGCAGCTTCTTTTCTTGTCATTCCTTCATAAGTCTTAGGTGATCATCTAATTGGTGATACAACTTCTCCTGGCTTTCTTTGCTTTTGGACCCAAGCCTTAAGTACTTTGCCTCTCTGTTTTTCTGCTATTTACTTTGTCTCAATGCCTTTTCTTTTGCTTGTTGCAGCAAGCGATGCACAGCAAGAGCAGACTGACAATAACAAAGATTGAGAGTAGCCTACACTTGGGATCACACGAGATCACTTAGGGTGCCTGAGACCATCGGGTTCAGTAGCTTGTAGGCTAGTGATATCTTGTATGTACTTACCTGAGACTGTCGGGTTCAGTAGCTTGTAGGCTAGTGAAAGATGATGGTCCCAGGAACAGTGAAAATATTCTCCGTATCACGTGAGGGCTCTTGGAGTTAGTTGTGGCACACTGACATACTCTCAACACTCCCACCTGATGGAGTGCCCACAACATCACTGAAGGTCACTTCTTGAAAACTCCCCAACCAAACCCATCTTCCTGTGCAGTTTGTCAATGACATCATGAGCAAGCGTCTTAGTGAGTAAGTTGGCCACCATGTCCGAGGAGGAAACATAGACTCGCTTAATTTTGCCATTGCAGACTGCCTGGCATAGCCAGAACCAGTGTTAGTCAAGATGTTTCAGGCAACCCATGTGCTCCAGCTGTTTTGTGACTGAGATTGCTGACTGGTTGTCTATGTTGAGGATCAGGGGAATGGACTGTGGTGCACCAATGTTGGCAAGGAAGTTCCTTAGCCAGCACAATTTCCAGCCTGTCTCACTTGCTGCTACAAACTCAGCCTCTGTGGTGGACAGTGCCATGATGGACTGCAGCTTTGACATCCAACTTACTGCTCCACTGGTAACCATAAGTATGGAACCTGTAGTCAAGTGTCCATTGTTGGGGTTTCCTCTGTGGTCAGCATCAGTGAAGGCCAAGAAGGGGGAGGGTAGTGATGAGACAGTGTCTGCAGAGTATTCAATTCTGTAGTCCAGTGTACCTCAAATGTATTGCATGAGATGCTTGACAGCTCTCCAATGCTGGGGTCCTTGCAACCCCTTTCTCTTGTTGTGTCCAATGAGGACATATGCAGTGCAGCCAAATACTTGCAGGTGACCAATGCATGGTTTCCTCTTCTTGTATGCTTCAAATGGGGTTATGCTGCATGGTAGGGCAGAGGTGGGACAGCAATTGTGGATGTGTTGGTAGGTACTGAGAGCATGTGTCCAAAAGCTTTCAGGGAAGTTACCTTCTGCCAGCATAGAAGTGATTGCCTCTTCTATAGTTCTGTTCAGGCACTCAGTAACCCCATTCTGTTGAGGCATGGCAGTGTTAGTGAACTCCAGACAAATGCCCTCTTCCTTGCAGAACTTCAGAAAGGCTTTGGACATATACTCCCTGCCTTTGCTGTGACAAAGACACTTGATTTTCTTCCCATTTTGGCACTTCCACTCATGCTTTGAAAATGTGTCACTCTTCCAATACATGTAAAACACCTCCATCCATCATGTGGAATCATCAACAAATGTTCCCCACCATAAACAATTTGTTTGATGTCCTCTCACCTGAATGGGTCTGTGCACATCACTGAGTATCCATCCTAAGACTTCTGTTGCCCTATCAGCTACATGTGGGAAAGAAGCCCAATGTTGCTTTCCTTCCATGCAGGGTTTGCAGATGTGAGGAACTGGGGAGCCAGGTGAAACTTTCAGGTCCTCTGTAAGTCCTTCCTTGATGAGTTGCTCTAGTCAGTGATGCGCTGACTTGCTGCCTGGCTGCCATGCAGGGAACAACCAACAAGACCAGCCAAATAGGGGTAGCTAGCAAGTAGTAGCATTACATGTGTGTGAAGGGAGTCAAGCAAAGTCTCGGAAACCCAGTAAGGAGTTGGGAGGTCAGGGTCAGTAAGGAAGTGAGAGACAATGGTAAGAGGTAATGATGCAACCGTTAGTGTTGCTACCAAATTGCAGTGGTGTTAAGAGATCTGTGAAAACCCAGAAGGTTGTTAAGAGGTAAAGGGGGAGTTAACAGAAATGTACAAGTTGCTAGCTGTAGGTGCTAGTGTTAATGAAGGCTTGACTAAGGCACCTGTATGGTGCTTAACAAAGGCAAAATGAGAGTGCCTGTATGGTGCATAACAAAGATGACAGGAGCTAAGTTCAATGATACCGTTAAGCTTAGAGACAAACAAGAAGAGACTGGACTGGGTAAACACAAATCAGCTGGTAACAAAGTGAGAGTGAAAAGAGATCATGGTCTGGAACAGGGACTAGACTTTGGTATGATTCAATGATGATTAGCTACAGGGCAGTATTTATAGGTATGTAAGGCAGCAAAAGGGGGAAACCAGTAAGAGAGAGTAAGCATAGCAGTCACATGTGATAAGCATGTTGGGGGCCACTATTGAATAGGAAAATTGTAAGTAATACAAGAAAATTGCAAGTAGAATTGGAAAAGAAAATTGTAAGTGAAAATTGTAAGTGAAAATAAATTTATGATTGTTGGGTCATTGATAATGCAGTTACAATTGATTGTTGGCTGCCTGTTGGAGGCCATGGGGGGGCTGAATTATCCAAGGTCAGCTCAGTCATTAAGATGATTGTTGGTAACAGTCTGTGTTATTAGTGGTCAGTCAGTAGTGGTCATGTGACAGTGTCACGTGCTTTGTTTGATTTGTCAGTGTTGGGTAGCCAGCACTAACTGGGTTGTATCATTGGTCTGCACCGAGATGGCAGAGTCTTCAATGTAACAGGGACCTGTCAACTCTGGAGAATGATGTTGGACTCATGGAGGTTGCATTTGCAGTATGAGTGGACAATGAAATAAGGGTTTTGCCATTGAGATAGGATGTAAGGGTCTTGTCAATTGTGGCAGAGAACATGAGTTCATTGTGGACAGTGAAAAGCACTCTGCATCCCCAAAAGCTTACAGTGAATCTGCAATGCACAGAAAGACGCAATGCACAGAAAGATGCAATGCACAGAAAGAGTGGTGATGAATAGTAGATTGTTAGCTAGATCAGGTGCAAACAAGACATTTGTGATGATAACATTGTCCAGAGTCTCTCCTTTCCTATTCCTGCCCTTTGGTCTGAACCTCACTGAACCTCTGCCTGCTGAGTAAACAACTGCACCATTGGCAAGGCACACCAGAACCTTCCATGATGTCTGGGAGGAACCACTCATGGTGCAGCATCATATGAGCCATGGCACCCAAGTTTGTATTCCAGAGGGTGTCAGATGGGGAGGGGGGAGAGGAAGAGGATCAACAAACAACATTGGCCTTGACAGTGGGACCATTGCATCTGTCCTCCACTTTCAAGTTGTTGATGGCTTTGGCAGTGTCAGCTTTTACTCCTCCATTGTGCACTCCACACTTTCTGTTGTGTTTCTTCAACCTAGATCTACTATTGTCCTTCTTGACTTGTGTTTGGGCCATCTGGAGGTTTGGATAGTCCTGGACTTTGTGTGGCCCATTTCACAGATAGCAAATGATGGCATGAGTAGCAGCAGCAATAGCAGCTGCTGTCTGTGCTTCATTCTCAGCAGCACAGCAATTGAACTTCCTCTGTGCAGAATGCCTCAAGTACAGTGTCCTTGCTGAGGGTGTTTAGCATTAGGACTGACAAGATGAAAGAGCCATATTCTTTGTGGGGTAGTGTGCAGAGCATTGCCATGATGAACAGCTTGTCATCAAGAATCTCGAGGGTATACACAGGCAATTTTGTTCCATCTGGGTTGACAGTAGGTGGGGGTCAAAGGGTGTGGATGTGTTGCATAGTGCCCTCCATGCATCATGCATGTGCAGAGCTGACTAAGAGTCTCATCATTGTGCTTACAAATACTGAAAAAGTTACTGAGGGAGTTAAAACAGGCATTTGGGGCTGACTTTGAGTAGACTTCTTGCAGTTTTGCCCACATGGCAGCCGGTTTGTCATGGATTGCATCTATGTGTATCTTGTTTCCTTCATTGAGCCATTGATAAATTTTGCCAGCAGTGCAGTTGCTATGGAGCTAGTAAAACTGGAGGTGGTATGATAAAGGGTTATCCAGATCAACAGGTGGAGGCAATTATTCACCGGTGACTATGTGAGCCCCTCTTACTGACATTAAGCACCCAAACATTGACTTTTCCCACTCAGTATACTTTATTGTGCTGAGCTTTGACATTGGTGATTGAGAAGCACTCATGATGTTGTCCATTGCTGATGCCAAGAGTAATGATGGTTGGAGGTTTGGTAATGGGTGAGGCTGGAAAGAATGGTAGTGACTTTAGAGTAGCTGAGAGTGCTTTGATGTTTGAGAATGGAGCAAACAAGTTTTCAATCTTCTGTGTGTAAGTCTGTGGGCCGGGGCTTATAGTGTCAGGTCCCGCTGACGACGGGGGCTCAGCTACACTGGCGAGTCCTTACTAGGCGAGCTCGGGAGGCTAGGTACAGGTCCAGGGCTTTGTGGAAGCTCCGGGTACAGCTACAAGTGGTCCGGGTGAAGTCTGGACGCTCCAGGGTACGAGTAGTAACACGCGCAAAGTAGAAAGTGCTCCAGATAAGGGAGCACGAGAGCAGGGGGTAGGGTAGGGACGTAACAAAGGAAGGGGCAGGTAGTAAAGGGGAATGGGTGGACCAGGGATGGGAGTAGGTTCGAGAACAGTAGGAGTAGGTATGGAGGGGGCAGGGATGGATTGGCTAGGAGACCGGGGTGAAGAGAGAAAGAGATATGGACAGTAGGTAAAGAAACGGAGAAGAGAAACGGAACGGAGAAATGAGTCACAGAACAGAAACGAGGCACGGAGACGAGAGACAAGAGACAAGAGACGAGACGAGACGAGAGACAAGAGAATAGATTGAGATTGAGATAGAGACAGAGGCAGAGATGGAGACGCGGAAATACGGAGAACTACAGTTAATATCAAGACTACCTGACTCATATGCTATCCTATGGTTTATGTACTACCCTTCTGCTAAGTCCTGGGTAGGATTCTAGCCGGGGCCAAGGCATCTGATTCCTCTGGCTAAGTCCTGGGACTGGCTCCTAGCCCTGGGGTCGTGATAGTGGTCGGGGCATGCTGGCATGGGTTATGGCGGGCTTGTGTCGGGCAGGTCGGTGGTTGTGGTGCGTGGGGGGGCACCCCTCGGCACCACAGAAGCAGGTGACATTGTGACGTGCTGACGGTTTGCAGGAGGAATGTTGCAGAACGTTATGTGATGGCCGGGATGCCAGGAGTCCAGATGTGTCTGGTGATAGGGAAGCCTTGGGGTGACGTGTCAGCCGAGATGCCAGGGTTCAGTGATGGCCGGGGATCTGTTCGGAGATGGCCGTGGATGTTGCCGGTGAGCGTTGGGAGGTTGTTGGCGGTCCTGGAGGTGCGCAAGGGGTGCCGGGGGAGGTGTGTGTTGGGCTGGGGCAGCGTATGGGGGTCCAGTGGGGGTCCGGAGATGGCAGGGTTGTGACACATAGCCTGTTGCAGCAAGCAATGCACAGTGAGAGCAGACTGACAATAATGAAGATCAAGAGTAGCCTACACTTGGAATTACACAAGATCACTTGAGACCATCAGGTTCAGTAGCTTGTATGCTAGTGATATCTTGTATGTACTTACCTGAGACCATTGGATTCAGTAGCTTGTAGGCTAGTGAAAGATGACGGTCCTGGGAATGGTGAAAATATTCTACATATTATGTGAGGGCTCTCAGAGTTAGTTGTGGCACACTGACATACTCTCAACATTGCTGCTCTTTCATTTATGTCTTTCCATCTTTTTATCATCAATCTTGGTTGGATTTGTGCAATCAGTCAATCTATTAGCTAATCCTTTTCTCATTCCCAATTCCAATGATCATTTCAAACCTTATAACTCTCCCAAGTCATGTTGTAGGTAGTTTCTGCTAATAAAGATTTTCCATCACTGGTAAGCAAACACAACACATGTTTTACATAAGTCCAAGCCATTTTCACCAAGTTCAAAACATCCATCAGTACATGCCTCAAAGTTTATAATCAGATTCCCACTTTGGAATATGGGCATGCCATTGCATGCTCTGTTTAATTGGCTTGGGTTAGTCTGTAACATTTGGAAGGTGCAGCAAAGTGAGAATTCTAGGTTGCAGGCCTCACAGGAGTAGAAGCAATATTCTTGTGTTTGAGCTAGCATGAAATAAACAAGTGATTAAAGAGACATGCAATTGAGACATACTATGCTATTGGCAACCCCATTGCTCAGGAGACCATCGAGGGTCTTTTCCTCTATGTCTATTTTGAATGCTATCATAGCATTGTGTCTATCACCAGCAATATCCATCAGACTTGCAAGGCATGGCAAGGAGGCCATCATAGCATTGTGTCTATCACAAGCAATATCCATCAGACTTGCAAGGCATGCAAGGAGGCCATTGTCAAGGCAGCACTAAAGGAGAATATAGTCATGGTCATGGTCACTGAATCTCTGATGTGCAGACATTTCTGTCCTGCCCATATTGCTATTGGTCAACTCAAATGCCTGTTCCTCAAACTATGGGTCAAGACCCTGGTGGGTTCCCTATCTTCTTTTCTTTTCATCTCTTGTAGCCTCAACATCTTTGCTCCTTTCAAGACACATCCTCAGCTCAAAGATGTAAAGGTCTCCAAGGAACCACAGGAATCTTGGATTACCTATGCTTCCAAGCACCTCAAGAAGGCAGCTGCTATAAGTGGCAGTTCCAATGGAGTTCATAACTGTAAGGCTCTTCTGTACTGCTAGTTCTTGTCTGATTATCCCTGCTTTCCAGTTGTCAAGTCTCTAGGGACATTGAGGCTTGCTACAACAACCCTGTCTTACTAGTTCCTTCTTCCAGATGGATCTAACATTGACAACACTTTTTATTCTGAGGTGTAACAGCTCACTGCCAGCATCCATCTCTACTACACTTATCTGGATGACCCTGGTGTTTTCTTGTGGACTGAAGTGCAAAGCAGAACCCAGGTTGCAGATTAAAACTAAATCTAGCAGTTTGAACTTTTAAGTCCTTAATGACTTTGGCATTCTCCTGATCACAGAGGAAAAGACATGCACTGAAAGCCTTGCACACTCTTGAACACAATATCACAATGTCTATAGTGAAAGAACTAAAGAATTAATGGACAGATAGTTGAGGGAGTGGTGACATGGCTGGAATAACACAAGTGATGTGGCAAATAATGTGGTAGATGTGTGAAAGTGTTAAGCAAGTAATGTAGTGATGAAGTGGCATTGTAATTGATGACTTGAATTGATCAGGTCAAACCAAGTACATTAGAAACAAGATGGAGACATAGGAATTAGTAAACAACATGGAAGGAATGATTTGCAACAAAATCATTAGCTAACTACTAAACTAACAAGGAGAAGCTACAAGTTAGACAAATGTAGGTGGAGGTGTTAGAGTCTTTGAAAATCCCAGAAGACTTAGAAACTGTGCTAGTAATCAGAGAAAAGGAGAATAAATTGAGAAATAAGACAGGAAGACAGAGAACAAACAGAGAGATAAGAATGGAAGAAGATAGTAGAGATGTATGAGCAATATTGAGACTGGCTACTAACTGTTGAAAGGTTGTGAATATGTACTTAAGCTTCTCAGTGTGGACCAATGTCCATCCAGGAGCTATAAAAGCTTTCCAGAGGAACGATGCTGGTCTGGGGCCTGTTTATATCAATATACAGTGTAGCCCTTTGATCTTGGAGTAAATTGCAGGGGTAGGTTGTATTTCCTTGGGGCCTGGAGTCAGCAAGATCTGTTAGGGCTCAGCTAAGTTGGTAGCCAGTGATCTGGTGATGTGCCAGGGTGAGAAGCATACCTTGGAGCATAGCAGGGTTTTAAAGAGGTTCAGGGCTGGCAGGAATGATCCTGGAATTGAGGGGAGGCAAAAATGAGCAGGTCCTGACACCAATGAGTGATACACTTATTGGTGCAATAATTGTTGTTAATTTGTTTTTCTTAATTAAAAAATAAGTTAATGTTTTCAAATGTGTGTTTCTTGAGAAGAATTTGAAGTTTTTCTGGGAGATTCTTTCTGAGAGAATCAAGGAAAACAATAAAATAAACAATATTTTTTTCTTGAGAAAAAGACTGGTAACATAATTCATTTTTTTCTATATCTATCTTGAGAAAATTTGAAAGAATAAATTTTCCTCAAGAAAAAACATCAAAGCTCTTGAATTTTTTTTTTCTGCTTGTCAAAATAAAACTTATGTCTTACTTGAGAAAAATTAATTAGAAATTATTTAACCTATTTTTAATAGTTTTTTCTCAAAAAAATTTCCAATTTCCTGCAGACTGTATCTTATGAAAATCTTCTTGTTTTTCTTTTTTCTCAGAAAAATTTTTGGTGTTTCCGAAAATTCTGAAAAAGTTTCTGTGTTCCTGAGAGAAAAGAAAGACAAAAATATTTTTTAAGATACACTCAAAAGACATATAACAATAGTTTGAAAGAAACACACAAAGACACATGAAATGTTCTTGAACCAAAGGTGAGAAATATGATTTGTATTTATAATATATTTCTTGATAGAAAAGTTCAAAGAAAAAGGACTTTATCTTCCCAAGATACACTATATAGACAAATCATTTTATTTAACTATTTCTTAATTTATTTAATAATTTCCACTTGAAAAAAAAAACAAACCATGTTAGATATGATAACATGTTTCTAATTGATGTTTCTCAAGAATCATACACAATTTCCTGAAGTGAGTCATGATTGCTTGACACTTATAATCTTAGCACCCATTCTCAGATAATGATTCTTCGGTCATTCAAGAATTCTAGCATGACAACTTCATGAGTATTACCAAAGATCATCCTGCATTTAAGATTGCACGGAACCGAAGCCCTGCGGACAACTCTGGCCGAAGGTTGCAGACCCACTCCGGATGTAGCATATCTTAGCGACAGCACACTCGCCCGTGCAAGGCTTCGTCTGAACAGAGCTTTTTCCTTGGAATGTGTTGAAGGTCTACGAACAGGCCAACTTATCTGAGGCACGGATAATAACAGAAAAGTAGGGTGCTTACCATAACGAGGGATGGGTCGACCTCCATAGCTGCATATCATCAATATGATAAGTGTACCAGGCAAGAATAAATGCGCTGACGCCTAACCTTCCGTAACATGATGCCACCAGGTGGCATTCAACGGGTCGTTGGGCGTCCAGGACGTGATGGTTTTCCCATATGTTTGGCGTGTGTTGTATTCATACGTGTACACCGGGCCAAAGGCGGTCTGGCCATCGAGATCAGGAAAAGAACTGACATCGCTTTTCCAACTATAACCAAGTCACGAAAAGTAATTGTATGACGGCTTGAAAACAACGAACGTATGCGCATCCATTATCTCGAAGGTCTGAAAGTGGCATCCTCAATTAGTGTTTACGAGACAGTGCCATACTATATCCCGAAAACGTACAGCAGAGTCGACTTCGTAGACTCTGAAACCAGAGTTCAGATTGGTAATAGGCGTAATTGAAGGACCAATCTGACGAATCATGATCTCCGTCAGTAAATACACTACAGAAGGATTTTTCCCTTACCCAAGCCAGAGCCTGTGCTGTCTCGGCACTCATTACCGTAGCATTGTTGGCATAGAAGATCTGTAAGCGGACATCAATCAAAAATACCACAAAAATCCCTCATAACACGTACAGACATCTGGTCTTCATGAGTGCTTCATAGAATGCTGAGTGATTGAAGGTAAATTGGCATATAAGTTCGTACTCACTGGCCAAAGAAGATGTCTATTTGAGGGGTGAGATGAGACGCGAGGCTCAAATAGAAACATTTGCACATACTAGCAATAACATGAGGAGAATAACGGTCCACTCTTTCAAAATTGTGATCAATTTTGTTTCTCATAAGGATATTACAGAAATATCTCACATCTGGTAGACTGGAAAGATATTGTTTCAGACGACGGAGAACGCGAAGGGAGAAGCAAAGGCTCACAGAGGTTCGTAGGGTTCTCCAAAGGATTTGTTCCGTCCCAACCTGACAGTACGTGTCCTATGATCCAGACTAGATCGAAATGGGATCAGCCCCTTTTCGACAATCCGATTTCCTCTATCGACTGACCCCGATCTCCAGCATCCTCGGCGTTTTGCAACTCATCAGTCAAGAACCTCAGCATGCCTGAAACATCGGGATCGGTCATATTGATGTAGTTAAAATAATTTGGGCTATGCAAGCCCTGAGTCGGCTGTCTGAGAAAACCATAATTTGACATACCGATACCCTGGTTGTTTGGTAACTTAAGAGTAAAGCTGAAAAAGCAGGAGACATACACATATCGGTATTGAGAGCAATGACCCGGAGCCCGTCCATACGTTTGACCATATAACCAGCATAATGCTTTTTGGCGAGCTGAACTGCAGCACCAGGAAGCCATTTCTCGTGCTTCCAAAGGTCGGCAACGTGGTCGTAGTTCCTATCGCCTTTGGTCAGACTCGTTGATGGCGCATTCAAAGACGGGATATTACCAGCTGAATTGCTGGGCAAGAGCACCACCGAGAGAAGCGGGAGCATCCTGCGCCCTTGGCACCACAGTCTAAATCAAGGACATAACGCGTCTTGGAAGCTCACGTACTGGTTATAGCTGTCGTGATTGCCCAGGGCGGCATAAACGGGACCAGACCCAAGCATACGTTTGAAAAGGTCATATAGCGTCGTCTAAAATATTGTTGTGAGAACATTTCAAATGCTTATAGACAGAGCAACCTGCCTCAGCATACTTAACGTAATCTCTAGCACAGTAGAAGGACATCACTATTGAACTTGAACTGACATATTATTCAACCCACCTCGAAAGTTGCTTGTCCGGGTCGTGAGAGACTAGATCACCGGTGAAGATGGTCCAGGCAAAACCACTATCTTCTGTGCCTGTGAGAGCAGGAATTGCCTGGAGAGCCGCCATGCCAAGGGCCATCGGCGTATCACTGGAGACGAAGACTCAGGATACGTGTCTTGGTAAAGCCAGGTAGAAAGCCCACCAGCGGAAGGTGCCATATCGCGGGGCAGGCAATAGGGTTGTATTAGGGCTGGCAATGTTGAAGACGTTTTTGCGGCAGCAGGGTGATCCTGTGCAATTTGCTTCTGAGCTAGTCGCGTATCCTGGAAGGACATCAGCATGCTTGTCATATGCGCATAATTCAAGGCATACTCGGATCAATATGGAAATCTGACATGTGCAAGACCTTGAACCTCGTGCCACTCCGCTTCTTTGCCTTGGGAGGCGGATTCGGCTTCGGCTTTTTGAACCAATTGGTCAGATCCAAAGCAGTTGTACCAGGGGAAGGGCACAACCCATTTAAGAAGTGGAAACAGAACGCCTTTGAAAGATTCTCATGTTCCACTTTAATACTTGGATGTCTAACTGCACGAACCTGGCCATCATACCCACCCGCGTCGAAGTTTGCAGTGACTTGCGCGATAACAGATCCAATGCCCAATAATCCGAAGGTGGCTTCGCATGAGGACGAAAGCTTCAGGGTGTTGCAGACATCAACGAAAAGATCAGGACCACGCTCCGGGGCAGCTAGGGCCACAAATTTCAAGACCTCGAGTATAGCCACGCAGCGAGCGCAGTTGTTTCCTGCAAAAGCCGAATTGTTGACGATTGAACCTATCTGTTGAAGAGCGTTGTTGTATATTCTGCTCGAGGAGGCAACAGGCGGTAGTATATGTGGGTCGACCCTATTCTCAAAAGGGATTGTGTCAGGATTTGTGAGGGAGAATGGGTACACCTCGTGCTAAAAGGAATCGCAATCAGAAAGACCACTTAGCGTGAGGAACGACTGAATGATACGCAACAGTGACGGGATCTGAGATGATTGGCTGAACTTGCGCTGATGTGGCAGTAGGACTGTTGTAGTACTCTGAGAAGACTGAAGTGGGAAACACGCCCGGAACAGTAAAATTCTGAGGGACAATCAATGATCCCGTAGCCAGCTGAACACTAACTTGGAGTGCTGCGGCCAAAGAAGCCTGAGCAGTCCAATGCATCTGCATCTCTGAGTTGAGGTACAAGAAACTCGATTGAAGAAGATGCCAGCGGAGGACCTTTTATGGCGAATAGGAGTTCCATGTGCCTATGGTCGTGCGCCATGTGGGGCTTCCAATGAGGTACGGGCATTGAAAATAGTACGGCCTGGCCATGGGATTGAGAAGCCGGACGGTTGATCTCACATTTGATCTACTTACTTGTCCATTTTCTACCCACGTGCGTCAAGGAGGTTGATTCATGAACGGTAATATCCGCAGTTCAGGTGTGAAGTTTGAATAGGCAGTTATCAGAATTGGCGCTGGCTTTATATAAACGCGTTCAAGCTCCCGAGATGTAAATTCAAAAAATTTCTATAGAAGACTGTATATACGTCGGAAGAGTGGGCGCGTGGAATCTCCGCGCTACAATCTCAAGTTCAGTAAATTTCATAGATCCTGCGTAAGGGTAGTCATCAATGAAATATTGAGGCAAGACCCTGCAACACTTCAGCACTGCGACAATTTCCTCATGTCGGAGGACCTGACAGCCGTGTGAGAGTTACGTTCCATTGACAACGTGAGCTGAGCTCCCGTCGAAAGACCAGGCCACAGTCAAGGGATGTCGACAATCTTGCTTGCTCATTTTCGCGCTGACCGACAATACCATCAGTTAGTGATCAGATGTGGTCAAAAGATAGAGAGGATATTTCAAGATCAGCGTCATCGATTGCGAGGATGTCAACGTCGTTGTTTCGGTTTCCTTCGGATTGAAAAAAATGTCCCGTTAGAAGCACTTCAAGCCGCAACTCTTGTCGGACAAGTCAGAGGTGGACGACGGCTTCCAAAAAGTCTGCGACAACAGAGCTTGTGTAGCCATCGTAAAGCTTGATATCCATTCCGAATCTCGCTCGCAGCGGTACAAACGTTCAGCGCGTTGATGGTAAAACTGGACGCATCGTGGGTTGTAAGGACGTTTAGCAGTTGCGCATAGCGCCAGAAGATTTCAGAGACTCCGAGTAGGAAGGTAGGAAGGGCACTGGCATTAACGGCTGGATGACAAATTCAAGAAAGACCGCCGCATTTCATGTGGGTAGAATGTACCATTGCTATTGCTGAATGTCCTGAGCAGAGCGACGGAAAATTAGTGTCAAATGACCATAGCATAATAATGCTTTTCATTGATGTGCTTCGTGGTCCTCGCCTTTCGTCATATGGATAAATGGGACCATCTCAGTGCCTCTTTATGCTGGATCTGTCGGATTTGAAAATAGATGTGCTGTTATCATCACGAACGTAACCCGTGCGCTTTGGCGTGGGGGTTACGACATTGGAAATAGAGCCACGCCTCGGGCACATGAGAAGCCTCTTAGACGATAAACCTTGAGGAACAACTTGCGTGATATGCCTTCGTCTGGCAAGGACTGGAGTAGGAAAATCAAGGCTGTCCCTTGCTGTGCAAAATCGATCTCTATCAATAGACATATGGACTTTGCACTCGCATACTTACCCTCGTTCCACGCCCGCTGCTGACGCTTCCATTCAAGGTGGCGAAATCAGCAGAAAGTCAATTTGAATTGTACGAACAGCATCTTGAGATGCTCCCGGAGAAATGAAAGACACGAGGAAAGATTGCTATGTACAACGCGTATAACACGTCCTTGAGCAGAATTCATGCACGCGAGGATCAAGACACACGTATGTAGATTCCAGATCAAAACAAACGTGGTTTAGAAAATCCCGGACTCAAAACAAATGATATTACCATCTCAATCTGAGTACAATCAATACTAGAATGGAGGTATGTTGGACGTTTCGATCCGCACCGAATGGTCATGAACGCAATGAACATATCCCCTTCCTAATTGACTCCGAGACCCCACTCGTTGAGTTCATGAAGAACAAAACTATTGATACGAGGCCGGACTGTGACGCAGAAGTGAATAAACGGTCAAGTCACACAAGGAAATAGGGTAGAGTTCACATTGAGATATTGTAATAAGTGCTCGAATTTCTCTAAGTAGCTACGTTGTACAAATGGCCCTTTATACCCCTAGCTACGGGTGAAAATAAACACAGAGAATCAACCGACCGGTACGAAAATAGACTGAAAATTGTAAGTAAGATAATGAGAGATGGGATATATGATACTTTTCGGACATTATACCGATAACGTCGGAGGCCAGCGCGACGTACGATAGATTTAGGTGAGGTGTAATTAGTCGTGACGGATGACCAGATTCGTCTTGAGCCGATAGAGGGCGAGAAACGGGGTCACGGAATCCGTGAAACGGACTTTCCCGGATCGATTGCCGCATCTCAGATGTGAACGGGTGATGGGTGATCCATCGAGATATCAACAGAGTTCACTAATGTAAGCACGTGGTCCTGAGAAGGACTGAAAATAGATCGCTGTTGGATGCCACCCGAATATCGTAAGTGGCAATGTATAGTGGCCCTGGACATAATAAAATAATATAGTACCCCTGGACAACACTCATGATGATATATATACGATGCCATACATATACACCCTCAGTCAAGTATACCTAGACTGAGGGTGAGTACTTGTATACTTACGTATGCGACGGACACTATACTTACCTTACCTTGGATAAAACAATACTCATATTGTATACTCTATAGGTCTCATAGGTTAGACTTCAACAGTCGCGTTTCTTGGGCCAACGCAATCTTATTTTGAACCAAATGGACCCATCTTTCATCTCGTTAAGAGGTTCACTCACTCATTTGTACGATGAGCCTTGCCATCTTTACTTGAGCAGGAATCTCTGTGCCATCTACCACGCCTGGTCACAGTCTTGACCTGAGTTGATTTTCTTGTCTCACCCATACGCGGCGGCGAAACACAGTATATCATGAATCAAAAAATCTTGACGTCCATTTCCCGTCCAGCTTCAAGGCCTTTTGTTGCTCGATCCTTATGATCTCAGTGTCCTTATTGGATCTGGTAGAATTTTCTGTGTTTCTCGATCACAAGAAGACTCGTAACCATGGCTCCATCTTAGGAACCTGATTTACACAGCACACCAACAGGACCCATCTTAATAGGTTCACCCACTCGTTTGTATACCATTGTCTTCACAGTGAGCCTTGCCATCTTTGCTTGAGCAGATTTTATACCGATCTCTGTGCCATCCACCGCGCCTGGTCACAATCTTGTCCAGAGTGATTTTCTTGACTCACCGATACGCGGCGGCCAGTATATCATGAATTGGAACATCTCGACGTCCATTTCCCGTCCAGATTCAAGGTCTTTCGTTGCTCAATCCCCATGATCTCAGTGTCCCAATCGAGTTTGGGTCACACTTTTTGTGTTTCTTGATTTACAACAAGACCCGTCACTATATGACGCATATGCAGGCATTATTGAACAGACTCTTGGAAATGCTCTTGATGGTTACCTCTTGAGAATGTCGATGTCCAAATTCCAGAAGTTCTTCGTTATGCATGGCTCAATCTTAGGAACCTGACCTACACACCACAGCCCAAACACAAAGTATTACGTGACCGATAATATACATCAGTATGAGCCTCGACAACGGCTTTGAAAGAAAACTCCAATACTCTAACTGTTCGTCATCTAATCCAGAGATTCAAATTGTTTCTAATCGATTGACCAATACCTCAGCTGCCGATATGTCGCAGCTGGAAATTTTGGCAGTCCGACTCAGATTCTTAGGTACGTGGTGTACCTTCTTATCCAAATTGAGATAACAGCTTTCTAAACTTTTGTGGTTAGAACGTTCTTTTACCAGGTGGATGTCTAGCTGCTTTAGTAGATTCTGAAAAAAAAAAATATACCGTGAGTGTTCAGCCGCAACATCGGTATATTGACAACACTACTCAAAAACTGTTTTTGTAGCTGTAAATTCGATGTACCATATCCAACACGCGCATGGCGCGTCTCATATCGGATCCATGTTTGACACTTCACCGAGTCGACTCAATCTCATCATATCGGAATGATATCAGCATTGCGGTAGTGTCTCAACCGTTTCGAACATTGCTATGAGTACTCTATAGACGATCCATTATGCCCTTCAAAGGGTAAACAGTGCTGCGTAACTTCACACGTGCGAGCGTGGTGTATCCTACAATTCATCCACAGCGCCGACTGAAGCCCAAGACGTTGGGTAACGAAGCCCCCATATTATACTCTCATCGCAACCGCCGAGACAGTGCAAACTACCGACAGCGCTGATGGCTTCATCGTCGATCTGAATATTGCAAACTCTAAGACCGACAAAAAGGCCGCAGTTGCAGGTATACTCTAAAGGATCAACTGTCGAGCGCCTCGTGCTTTTTCAACTATACCAACGAGTTTAGTTTCACCAATCATCTGCCGCCATCCACAACGTTTTGCGCTTCCCGTGAATGCATTAGGTTCCGAAGATTTTAAACCGCTTCTGGATTCGACGGGAATTACAACATCACGCGGGGTGGGCAGTCACTGGCAAATTCTACACGACCTCCTGATAGGTACTAAGACGTGTGCTGATGTTGTTTAGACCTGATTCAATGACTTGATTCAATATGTACTCAATATACGCACAACGCAATACGTCGAACAAGATCAAAAAGGGTCCGACCCATCCAGTCGTCTCAAGCTGACCCAATCTGAAGCAGCTCCTGTGCTGCCAAATGCATTCTTTCCAACTTCTTCGTGAGCTCCTCTCTACGTGCAGCAATAGTCCCGCTTTCCTGTGCGAATTCTTTACAAATCCGATCGCCGTCATCGCTATTGATCCTAAGGCCCGTATTCAGAGTTTCCAAGATATTGCGTTCGACCCCCCAGACGAGCTCGTAGTCAATGGCAAGAGGAACGTTGTCGGCGAAACGCTTATACGCAACTGTTTTCAGTAGAGTACTATCAGTCGGGACCGTTCAATTCATCATATGAAACCGAAATTTACCTTGGAAATAGGCGCGTACATCTGCCATGATAATCAGCGCTGGTTCCATGCCATCAGGTTCAATGAGTTTCGTCAATGATTCAGGCTTAAGGCCTGTAAAACCAATCTCGGCAAGACTCGCCAGCACTTTTGCAACACCTGTTGGAGCAGGCGGCGATTCCGCTCGCGAACGTCCAAAATAAATGGCCGATGAACTCGAAGATGGTTTGTATTGTGCAATGGCAGCCACCAGTGTCGGGTTGCGATCCTTCTCCCTCGCAGTCCGGTAATGTGCAAGGAATTTATCTTTGTAGTCGGCGAGGTAATGAGTGTTGAGTGAGAAGGGACGGTCTTCGAGTTTCATGAGTCAGTCGATACGTTCTTCGGTCCGTTCCATGCATTTTTTAATGTGGTCTCGAAGGTGAACACTGCGTCGCACAAATATAAAGATGTAAGTCAAAAACTATTTTTAATGAAGTATCGAGCCCTAACTTGACGCGATGAGCGAGGTGGCCTTGACCGAAGGCTTCCAGATGTAAGCGGACCAACTCTCGTACATATTCGCTGAGTGTGTAGTAGACAACACGACAGAGTTTTTGGGCTGGCGCACACCATTTCTTTATAATTGCCTTGATGTAGGTCTCCTGTACAACAAAGGGATAGTTGCCAGGAAGCTCGCGTGTACGAGCTCTATTGAAAGTTGAACTATTAGCAGTCTACACGCTGTGTGTAGTGACGAAAGACACATACTCGTCCGCTCGTCGCATGACTTGGTCAATATAAATGGCGTCCGGGTTCAGAACAATATCTTCACTTGAATCAGACCTCGCGCTAGAAGGCATATCGGAATGACCGGTTTCAAGAGGTGCCTGAAAGTCCTCATGTCCTTCCTCACTCAGAAGAAACTCTGCCTTGTTAATCCATTTTTCCTTCGCATGCCTCTTCTCAAAAGGCTGGAAGTCAGGCGCTGTTAATCTGATAGCTCGCCTGAACTCCTCTTGTGCAGGACGTATAGTCTGTAGAAGCCCGGCCTCAGGCACACCATTAACATGTCTGGCGAGATCCTGAACAAAGACATGTAACAGGGTTGCGATTTCGTTTCGAGGGTCAGAGGAAGGAGGCTTGGGAAGCTTTAGAATGGCGTCACGGGTATCAATAATGGTCTTCTCAATTTCGTCTTGAATCTCAGGCAGTCTAGTGTCCAAACGTCATGGTCATGTCAACGGCAGCATCAAGAAAGTCAAGAACCAACCTTTTCGAAATCAAATCGGATAATAAGCTGCTTAACCTCTCCACAAGATTTCTCGTACCGAGGTACTTTTGATACATCCCATCCAAATCGGACCACGCCGCAGTTGACTCGAAAAACTCGTGCTCACTCTTGCGTGCTTTTTCCCAGGTCATACCGGCAGCTAAGTCTGCAGAACTAGGTTGTTTTACACAGAACCACCCGTTTTCGAGTGGTTCTTTTGCATTGCGGAGGATACTGATCCAATTCTGTTCTTCACCCGTAGGTATGCGATCGGGTTTCGTGAGGACGCCTAACATGAAAATATCGATAGTAAGCCATGCGGGAACTAGAACTAAATCTGACCACGTACCAACTGTCCTTTTCCCTTCTGGGTCATGGATCTTTGCGATCTCCTGCGCACCTTGGTTTTGAAAATCGGCTGTCAATATCGTATTGATCGATCGGGACGAGTGTGACAACAACAAAAGCCTTACTCTCGCAAGCCACAGTCAACAAAATGATGCAGCTGGGTCGTTTGATGTATGTCGCTACGAGGTTCTTGACGAGATCAATGTCACTTATATTTCCTGTCGACCCGACGCCAGCAATAAGACCTAAGAATGAAATTATTTAGGGTGGCATAACAAAGAACGCTTGATGTTTACCGGGAAGATCACAAAACGAGAGATCTGCAACGTCTGGCCCGCTGATTTGGAGCGAAACGAAACAGTTAGAAAAACTCAACTCCAGATTAGCTCCGTGGTCATCGCCAGTCAAGAAGTATCGTGCACCACGGTCGCTCCGAAGAGTAGGGTTCAAGATGGCCCATTGGGCCCTCCTAATGCGGTCTTCAACAATCGCCTTGTCCGTGATAATATCCCCGAATTGTTCTGTTCGCGTTTTCCCATCCTCGGTGATGCGGAGGAAGACCGTACATTTCCATGGATCGGCCGAGCGGGAGAGTCGACATTCCGTTGGGCATCTAAGTTGTGGTATAATATGGATCAGAACATGGTGTATGATGGTAGGAGATTATGTATGATGGTAGGAGATTAAGAGACACCGATGTGGAGATATATACTCACCGAGTACATGTTCCGGCTGCACGGGGCAGAGTGATGCCAGATATGCTCTCGATCAGTGAGGATTTGCCCGCGCTCTGCGAGCCAATGACGGCAATTTGGGGGAGATCAATATCAACCTGCACACTGAAGGGGCTCTCAATGTTGTGCAAAAAGATTACGATGAAAGACATACCCAGTACTATGAAGGCGGTTCACGAGGTCTAGCATCTGGCGGCTAGTTTGTGAAAGGCTTGGGTTCGAAAGACCAACCCCTACAGCTCGAGCCTGAGGAACCGAGAGGCCTGATATTAATGCCGCCATGGATGAGACTTGTCCGGAATCCATGAAAATGTAGCCAAATATATGAGGGTTGAAAAGCAAAGGGCAAGGTTTGAGGGTACTTATACCTCCTTCATGCTCAGTTTTGGTAAGATAAAGACGCCGCAACAAATCTTCAATTGTGGTCTAAGATATTCATATCATGGTTCGCACGGTTCAAAAAATACACGTCTGGACTCTTCGCATTGTGTTTGCATTGCTTGAAATGGTTAAAGTTGAGAAGCGGAAGCTTATAAATAAGCTTGCAATAGGCGCTAGGTGAGAGCCGGACAGAGCATGGATGTGGATCCTGCCGAGAAACAATGACAGGATGGATTTATCTGGCTCGTATATACGAGAGTTGAGTAAGAGCGCATGCAGCCGCCTCGAGGACATCTAGACGTAGCAGAAGTGACGCTTGAATAACTTCTGAGGATGACCAAAGATAATCACCAGGTGTGTTCTAGTGCTCATAGTGATATTTTCACGAGTTCATGGTCGTCCGGCAGCAGGGGTGCTTCATGTGTCGCGGAGTCCGAAACCGGTCTGCTTGGAAACCAGCGCCTAAAAGAAGCGAAGGGTCGAGCGGGAAACCTCACGATCAGACATGGTTCTGCCGCATGACGAAACGAGGACAGTTGGCCGTTCCTCGTAAATCTTACCTCAACTATTCTCTCCCTTGTGGATGCTGATGGATACATTGAAGACCGAAAGCAAGGCATTGGAAACTTCCAAATCGGGAGGCCATACACTGATAACACGACCGGAGACACGCAATAGGTAAGGACGCACGCGTCTAAAACCATAAGTATGCATATGGATCCGCAATGTATACATCTATGTACCATTTGTACTCCCACGACACAACATGAGTAAGCAACCACTGTCCCATACACTCAAACTAGAACCCGATCTGAAGCAACTGCTGCCCTGCAAGATGCATCCTTTCCAACTTCTTCCCAAGTTCCTCTCTACGCATAGCGATGGTCGCATTTTCCTGCGCAAGCTCTTTGCAGATCCGATCACCGTTGTCGCCGTTGATTCCAAGGCCCCTGCTCAACGTTTCCAGGGCATTGCGTTCAACGCCCCAGATAAGCTCGTAGTCGACGGCGAGAGGGACGTTGTCTGTGAAGCGCTTGTAGGCAACTACATGTCAACAGAACAGGGAGAAGTTATCAGCTATCGTGTCCGTTAATTCATATAACTCAAATCGAAAAGTACCTTGGAAGTATGCACGTACATCCGCCATGATGGCCAGCGCCGGCTCCATCCCATCAGGTTCAATGAGTTTTGCCAGCGCTTCCAAGTTAACACCCACAATTCCCATTTCAACAAGACCTGATAGCACTTTCCCGATACCTGTTTGAACGGGTGGTGGTAATCCAAGATTAGCACGAGGGACTGATGAACTTGGAGTGGGGCTGTATTGCTCAATCGCAGCCATGAGTTTAGGGTTCCGGTCTTTCTCCCTCGCCGCCTTGTAATGTGAGAGGAATTTCTCTTTATAGTCAGCAAGGTAGTGAGAATTGAGTGTAAAGGGACGGTCTTCGAGTTTCATGAGCCAGTCAATACGCTCTTCCGCACGTTCCATGCATTTGTTAAGGTGATCTTGAAGGAGAACTCTGCATCGTACGAGGTAAGTCGGGATGAAATTTAATCTAGAAGCATAGAACTGACTGCATTTGTTAAGGTGATCTTGAAGGAGAACTCTGCATCGTACGAGGTAAGTCGGGATGAAATTTAATCTAGAAGCATAGAACTGACTTGACGCGTTGAGCGAGCTGACCTTGACCAAACGCTCCAAGATGCAGCTGGATCAACCTTTGTACATGTTCACCGAGTGTACAATAGACGGCGCGACATAGAGATTGCGCTGGTATACGCCATTTCTTTATAATGGCTTTTATATAGGTCTCTTGCACGACAAAGGGGTAGTTCCCAGGAAGCTCGCGGGTACGAGCTCTATATGACGTCAAAAGTGTAGAAAATCTGAAGAAAGGGAACATACTCGTCCGCTCTACACATGACTTCATCGATATGGATGGCATCTGGGTTAGGAATGATATCTTGGTTTGCATTCGATGTCCTGTCTGGATGTCCATTAGCCGAAGATTCGTTATCAGAACCAGCGCCCATGGTTTCATCGAGACTCGCAAAGTCGTCATGTCCTTCCTCACTCAAGAGGAATTTTGCTTTGTCAATCTTCTTTTTCTTCGCAAACTTCTTCTCAAAAGGTTGAAAATCAGGGGCAGTCATTCTGATCGTACGTCTAAAATGATCTTGTGTGGGACGAATAGCCTGCAGGAGTCCGTCCTCGGGTACACCCTCGACGTGTCTGGCGAGGTCCCGAACAAAGTTGTGCAGAAGGCTAGCGATTTCGTTCCGATAGTCGGGTGAAGGAGGCTTGGGAAGGCTTTGAAGAGCACTACGGGTGGCGATGATGGAATTATCAATTTCATCTTGTATCTCAGGTAGTCTGATACCCATGTCATGATAGAGTCGGCAGCAGTGAATCAAGCTAACTTTACATACCTTTTCGAGATCAAATCAGACAATAAAGCGCTCAACCTCTCAACAAGATTCCTCGTACAGAGATACTTCTTATATATCTCATCCAAATCTGACCACACTGCTGCCGACGCAAAAAACTCGTCCTCATTCTTCCGTGCCTTTTCCCAGGTCATACCGGTGGCGATCTCTGCAGAGCTAGGTCGTTTGACACAATACCACCCATTTTCGAGGGGTTCTTTTTCGTTTTGGAGGATACCGATCCAGTTTTGTTCTTCTCCTGTGGGGATGCGGTCGGGTTTGGTAAGGACACCTCAACATGAGATCAATACGAGAAAGTGATGCTATGGGAAAAAAAAAAAAAAAACAGATCTCACGTACCGACTGTCCGTTTGCCATCTGGGTCGTGAAGCTTTGCCATCTCTTGAGCGCCTTGGTTTTGGAAATCGGCTTATGACAATAACAATGATTTTTCAAAACTAAAGTAACGAGTTTTCGAAAACCTTACTCTCGCAAGCCACAGTAAGCAAAATGATGCAGCTGGGTCGTTTGATATATCCAGAAACGAGATTTTTAACCAAATCGATGTCACCTATATTTCCTCCTAATCCAACGCCGGCAATAAGACCTATGGATGCTATTATCTAACGCGGTATGACCATGAACACTCGACGCTCACCAGGAAGATCACAAAACGAAAGGTCCGCAACATCTGGCCCACTGATCTGCAAAGAAACAAGACAACTAGAAAAGCTCAACTCTAAGTTCGCTCCGTGATCATCACCAGTCAAGAAGTGTCGTGTACCATGGGCGTTCCGAAGGGTGGGGTTCAAGATAGCCCATTGGGCCCTTCGGATACGCTCCTCGACTTCTGCCTTGTTCGTGATGACATCCCCGAATTTTTCTGTCCGCGTTTTGCCCTTGTCGATGATGCGGAGGTAGACAGTACATTTCCACGGATAAGTGGATCGGGAAAGTCGGCACTCTGTTGGGCATCTAGATTGGGTCATGAGGAGTGCACAAGAATAGGATTGAGAAAGCAACGTGGATAGTATTTACCGAGTACACGTTCCAGATGCACGAGGTAAAGTGATACCAGAGATACTCTCGATGAGCGAGGACTTTCCAGCGCTCTGCGAACCAATAACGGCAATTTGTGGGAGGTCGATATCGATTTGGACACTGAGAGACTCTCAATATCGTCAAAAAGACCATGAAAAAAGGTATACCCAGTACTATGAAGGCGGTTCACGAGGTCTAGCATCTGGCGGCTGGTTTGTGAGTGGATGAGGTTGGCAAGTCCAACTCCCTGAGTTTGAGAAGGTGTAGAAAGACCTGACATAGATGTTGGAACAGACGAGAGCTCGTCAGAATCCATTGTCGACTAGTGAATGGACGGGTGTGGAGAAGCAAAGGACATGGAATACGGACACGCGGTTGAGGTACTTAAACTCTGTTTTGCATCATGCAGGACACCGCAGCTAAGGTTTGATTTGCCTGAGCCATGATTGTATCGTTTCAACGGAACAGAAGTGCCATAAGTGCCATAACCAGGTGTTAGCAGGCGCTAGGGTGATGATCCGGTTAAACAGTAAAGCCGATCGTGAAGAGAATCAGTGATCAAGTAGATATGGTGAAGTTAGTTCTGACAGCCCGCTCGTGTGTGACGAGATTCTCCCAAATAAGCGCGCAGACAGTCTTCAAGCGAGTCATCCTCCGTGAGGTCAAGCCGTGGAGCCGTGAGGGAACGGTTATGGACGGCATAACGGGTGGGATGAGACGTGAGTGGCTTGTACCTGCTGGAAGGTAGCAACAATATGAAAATCGGTGTCCTGAAAAGACAGTAAATTGTGACTGGGTGCTTTCTTCACACGAATGAATGTAAAGCACTGAGATTTAGCTGAAAGCAGATGTTTATAGGAGCTAGTTGATATGCGGCAACCGAGCCAAGTGAATGAATCAAGTTGGGAGTCTGGCGGGGTATCCAGTGTCATATTCGTGACTAGAAAGCTATCAAGCAAGAACAAACCACATAGAATACAAGCACGACAAAGCAATAATCACAGAGGATGTCAAACTTGAAGCTTGATTTCATAGACGACAAAACAGAGCTGGCAAGATGTTGTCACTGGACGTCACGGCCGTGATGGGCTCCTGGAGGTCGGAACATCGGAAGTTGAACCGTTCACAGATTATCACCACAAAGTGAAGGCAATGAGGCAGCTGAAAGGTAGGGACATGGACGTTTCTTGTTATGAAGATCTCTCAAGAAATTTGCGATCAAGGACTAAAACTCTTTACCCAAAGAGCGGCAAATTGCCATTATTCTTCATGTCATTTGAACCTCAGAGTTGGTCAACGATCAAGCTGGATTTAACGATAGAGGTCGATCCTTATCCTTCCAAAACGTGGCCATGCAACATAGATTTCAAAGAGACTCTGCACTTGAGGTTGCGACTGCATGTCATGACGTGAATTCAGAAAAACAAGTAAAGCTATCGATTCCTATCGCGCGCAGAACCGCAAGACCCGTCATTCCTCCTGTATAATGGCGCAACACTAGCATTTGATTTCGAATTTATTCTTACATCAATAGCTATAGGGGAACATGACGTCAATCACACTCAACTCACGAGTCGTCAGCCGCCGAAAGTCATCGACAATGTCTACCCCTTTCCCTCTTTTTCAGACTCTAATAGGATCGAAGGTAGGATACCGTAATCGCTCCATATTTGTCGCATGGCAATCGAAGCCGAAGGTATATAAACTTGCCTCCGTCAGCTCTGTTTCTAGTCCCCCACACCCACCAACCCACTCACACGAATCATTATGAAGTTCTCAGCTTTCGCGAGCACTACATCCCTTCTCGCTTTTGCTCTCGTCGCCAAGTCCCAGATCCAGGCCCCTGGCCCTGCAATTGCAGTGGCTTCTTCTATCATGGGGACTAATGCGGCAGGCGCAGGCGTAACCACTACCGCTGTCACGGACGTCGCAGCTCTAAGGTATGTATTCCCCTATCCTCCTATTTTCTCATATTCCAACTCATCTGCGTTCAATAGCACGGCGACTGGCGCTGATCTCTCAATGACGAGCACAGAAACAGCCACAACCACCGCTACCGACGTGGCCAGCGCGGCCTCCTCTATTGCATCACAAATTAGTTCTCAAGTTTCCGTGCTAGCGACATCATCCGCCATCGCTGGCGCAGCACCCGGTGCGCCCGGTGCCCCTGGCGCTCCCGGCGCTCCCGGCACTCCCGGTGCCCCTGGTTCCCCCGCAGGGCCTGTCAGCTCCATGCGCCCCACAGCCAGCATACAAACGTCGGGCTTCTCGACTGGAACCGCTGTTCGACCAAGTTTCTTCCCGTCTGTCACTCCCTCAGCCACATCAATAAATGCTGCGCCAAAATCAAATGGCGTAGCTGGGCAGGGTATGCTTTATGCATTCCTTGGGGCTGTTGCCGCGGCGATGTTCTGAGTGGGACGGAGATTTTGATTTATTTCCTGGATAGACTTTATTAGATAGAATCGACTCTTGCTAGGAATTATTATATAGATACTGCCAGCCATCGACGGCTTTAATATCAGGAATCATGACATCTTGTTATATTCGTATTTAATCTCAGCAAGGGTTTGCAACGTTGTCACCCTCTCTAGATACCCCCGTACCGTTCTCTGTATCAGTTGTGAGTTTGAGGAGAAGATTACTGGAGAACGAAGCTTAAGATCATGTTAAAATACCCCAAGCAAGGGAAGTTGGAAATATAGCAACGTATGCTTGGGGATAAAAGGACCGGTAAAGGAGTGGCCACACGATTGTTGGACATTCGACTTTCATTTCTCGCATTTCTAGCCAATCAGCGACTAGAGGAAAACATGTTGAATTGGTCCGTTTTACACATCGCTTGCGATGAGTGACATGAAACTGACAATCCGTATACTTTTTTCTAGCGTCGGTAATCTTCCCATTTTCACTCGTCACAAAATTGTCCTTTCTACACTTTTGCGGCTGGTTTCTGGAACTGTCGGGAGCCTCGTAGGATTAATCGAGAAAAGCGTAAAGTCAAACTAAGTTTGCAGACATTCTTTGAGTAGAAAGTAGAACTAGAGATGAACCTTATCGCTTCAATATCGGACGATTATTTGCCGACGCTTGGCTTGGTTGAATACACACACGGAGTCAATGATTCAAAGAGAGAAATTTATCAAAGGACGCCTAAGAGCTAGTCAGTGAAAAGTGTCGTATCCTCCAGGGTGAGAAGAGTTTCAGGTTAAAAATGGCTCCATATACAGTCTACACCAGATCGGTAGGTATCATGAATGCTCCACAACCATGGCGGTCCATCATCGGCGCAGGTCAGACTTCAATTCAGCCCATGGGTACAAATCAGCTACAGGTAGTAAACGTTCAGATTTGAAAAGAGCTTGTCCGCGAAGGCAGACAAGTAGCCAAGCAAGGACAAACGAGCAGTTACGAGCCTTGATCAATGCGTTATCCATCATTCATCGTTTGTCGTCGTCGACTTCCCAATGCAAAGTTGCATGTATCGGCTCACAAATCATCTTATCGTAATCGCCTCTTCTGTCCCACTGATCGCGGGTTCGGGATAATTCCCAGAAAGCGACGCCAATCAGTGGCCTAAATTGAAACAGTTACGAGTCCCACAATCGGCCCGATTTCTTTCAGGTAATAACACAGAATCGCCTTAATCAGGTGTAAGGTACCTTCCATGAAGTTTCCAAAAGGGTCTGAGCAGCCATTGTTCAAGGCGTGGCACGAAGCGTGGCCAGCTTTGACACAAAGGGCAAAAACGCGGTCACGTGAAGGTATAATGGCCGTGCTTTGATCGTGCCTCTGTGGGGGGGGTTTAAAGATCTTGAGCTCATTCTGATCTTGAGCTTATTCTACTCTTGGGCTTATTCTACTACCCGCGGGCACGCTTCTCATCACGACATATTCCCCAACTCGACTGAATATATACCATCTACACAATGCTGAACGACTTGAAATTACTTTTGAAGGGTCAGCCTTCGGAATCAATGACGATTGGAGGAGCCTTGGTGGGTACATTATCATGTGAGGATCCACTCGAATACTGACTGTCTTCATAAAGTACGATTATCCCCAAAACGACCTAGAAGAGGCTTCTACAACGATTCTGAGCCAGAAGCTCATTGACGACCTCGCGAAGCTGAGGGAGGACACCACAGTCATCGGTCGCGCGGCTGAAGAAGTCCGATGCCGGCAAGGATACCCTTTCTTCGAACCTGATGCTTTGCTTCTTTGGCCTCCCGTCCATCCTTCGGCTTCCCTGAGAGACGTCTTCCATGCCGATTGCTATAGCGAGGAATCAAGTTCCCCTTCTTTGTCTTTCACCTCGGAGCCGTCGAGTGTTCAGGAGAACTGGAACGAATGCGTCTTAGTTACTGAGCCGCAGGCGTTATTGCGCAGCCCGATGCATCGTCGAGTCTATTCTAAGTCATCGTCTCGCTCGGAACACGATTTATCAGTTTTAAAGCCGAGAGCGCCCTCCCCTGCCCCCAGGATCATTCCCCATATAATTGGCGAAGATGATCCCTTCAATCCATTTTCGTACGACCTGATCTCCGATGATCGGAGTGCGCAGAGCGTTGACACCGTTGACGCTCCCAAAGTGTACGAGACAGGACCCAAGCCTCAAGTTAGATTGGTGCATGAAATGATTGCCCTTCTATCTCTCAAGCCAGGTCCTCTCAAGAACGAGACGATGAAGCAGCTTTGGACCTCGAGCAGTCGGCGCACATCGGGAAGCTCCTCTGAAGAGCTTGCAGCCGAAATAACGGGGAGAGAGGTATACGAGGCACTGGTTCCTTTGTCATCCCAACTGCTGACGTCCTTATCAATTCTCTGAATGCCCATGATCTGTACTATTAGTTACCAAGTTATTTTTTTTGTATTTGTATCCATTCTATTGTCAACAATGTTCGAAGGATAAAAAACGCAAGTCAGTGGAAACTGTAAATAAGGTTACAGTAATTAGATGTCGATCGTATTAAAATCTGATGTCACATGACATACAACGGACATAGTTAAACTCTGCATCATCGGAGCCACAGTGAAAGTGCTAGAATGTCGTCATGTGCATCACACACGTAATTCTGATCCCGCTCCGCTCAATGACATAGCGATGACATTTTCTATATAAAGCTCTGTGGGAAACGCATCCTGCATCGACAACACTTTGATATACATTTGAAACAATAATGGCCAGCCGTATGTTCTTTTCGCTTGTGCCCATTCATCCATCTCAGTATTCGTACCGCCTTAGAAAATAAGGATACCAATCGTGTCGCAGCTGGCTTGAAAGCTACCATCAACAATCCCAAAGTCTCCAACGACGCCAAGTCCAATGCACACGAGCGTCTTCACGAATTAGGCACTTCTGGTACGTTCGTTCAACCCCCTATCCCTAATTACTTTCACTGGGTTGATTTTCTACTTTTCAATCTAGCCGACGCCCCTGCCAGCAAAGGTTCGTCAAGGTGATGGGTTAGCTGAGCGACCGGTGTTCTGACTGTCTTCTATCTAGCACGAAAGGACGACGCGGACGATGCGGACGTTGAAGGGTTCCAGGGTATGGGCCGAGCATACGTCGATGAAGACGATGAAGACTATAGCCAGCAGCAGCTCGGGGGCTTCAAGACTACTCTTAAGAGTGAGAGCCCCTGGCTTCTATCAATCGAGAATAATCGCTAATTTATCAATCAATGTAGATGCAAATGCTTCTGAGGAGAAGAAACAACATGCTCATCAGGTGTTGGAGGAGCATGGTCAGGCTCCTGGACAAAAGTAGGCTCGAGGGTCTGTTAATTGAACATCTTGTGCCGAATGCATAGCCAACACCTTGTATTAATACGTCAATGTTCATCATCAAGAACTCTATCAGCTTCTATAACCATAATCCATTTGTACTTGGATTAACGCGGTATTCTCCGTCCACAAACATTCCAGGAAAGAGTCAATCATTCATTGTTCTTCAGCGCCCTCGATAGTCAGGCGATTCAAAATCTCGTCCAAAATGTCGTTCCCGCCAAGCCTTCCAATTTCTGCCCTGATTTGCGCTTCAATGTTTTCAAGCACGCTAATCGTGTATTCAAATGATTTGGTCTTGGTACGCATATACTCAATGACATGTTTCTTCAGTTCGAGTGCTTCCGGGCGCTTTTGAAGGATATCTACGGTTGTCATACGCAAAAGAATTGAGCGAGCGAGAGGATGGAGATTCAGAGGGAAGACGCACTGAGCAGTTGACGATCTTTCGGATTCGCGCGAATACTATGGACGACGGGGAAGGAGAATTTGCCCTCCGTGAGGTCTTCAGCAAATCCCTTGTTCAGCGTGTACTGTTGGGAGCATCAATTATCAGTCCAACAGTGGTTATATCTCCTGAACGGGAATCAAAATGAATGGATCCATCCTGTCAATTCCTCTCGGATATGCGAGAGAAACTCCGAAACGAGAAAAAAAATGATCAATCTATTTGATGCTTGATCGTACCTCCGCGCCACACAAATTCATCAAATCGTCCCTGATCTGAAAATAAATCCCGACGAGGTTCACGAGTGGTACGTAATCCCTATTGCAAACGCAGTGCGGCATAATCAATATACTTTGCTCAAATTAAAATAAAGACAAAAGAAAATACACTTCGACGTTCTTCGTGGAGCACGCCATCATCAGTTTGATACCAATCCGAAGAAGTCCGCCTGTCTCTGGATTCGCGCATGACAAATGAACAAGTTCATTTTCAGTATTCAACCTCCGGGGTGAGAGGAGGGCGGCGTACTGTTATTCACCATGGAGATGTATTGTTCTTCAGTTGGGCATTGGAGCGAATCACGCCAATAGAGCTCGAGGCCCTGGCCGCGATGGAGGGCTAGGAGTTCCTCTGCATTCGGAGGACCAATGACCAGTGAGCCGTCCTGAGAGAGCAAGGAAACCACGAGGGTAGAGGTACGCACCAGTGACGATAATGTCGAGCTTTCTCTCTTGCCCGACAGTGTCGGCTTCGGAACTGCTGAGAGCGAAGAGTTCCTGGTAAGCGAGGAAAAAAACGTAGTTGGCTGTATTGATTGTTTGCGGGATACCGTAAATCTTGTGTGCGACTACGTGTCAAAATCGCAGTGAGAGAACAATCCAAGAGGGGGTGGAGTAGTATGGAATAACTTACCGGGTTGGCCGCGACGCAGCTGAGAGTCGTCCTCAATGTCGTCAATCCTGTGCAAGCAACTGGTAAGGATGAAACCCCTTGCCAGACCAAGGGAGAGGCTTACAGCAGGCTAGCATTATGCAGCATGTTGACGAGACGGGTGATGATTGCGAGTTTGGGTGCAGGTACGTTGAGCCACAGGTTGAATGCCTCGATAAGTTTGCCACGAATCTCTTTCCCCTTCATGGAAAGTACATACGTGTAGGGCTCTAGCAGAATCTTTCCCCCGACGTTAGTAAGTCAGGGATTACAAGGATTGAGTGAGGACAAGTATCGGATGATGAATGGCTTACAGATTCACTCTGGGAAGACCAGGCGGACAAGGAGGCGAGCTGAGAGATGTTCTCGTATTCGATAGCCATGAGGGACATGTGGTAACTAGAGACACTGAGCTCAAAAGAACAAGTTTATATCGTCGCAGATGCCTTGCATCTATGTGGTGTGATAGGTGGCGTCGGTGTTCCGGAGTTACCTCTTTGGTAGATGTTCTTATGGAGGGTCGACTACTGATAGGTCGGATGCATGCAACTGATCCAAACCTTATCGACTCTTCAAACGCTAATTCGGCTCGTGCGACCGATGGATAATTTATACATTGTTGGAAATCGATCGGCGGTTGAGTATTAGAACGGGATTGGATGGGTCAAACACTCCAGATCTGCTTGCAGACTTCAAGTACAATGTGCACATCACTGGATCATCATTATCATTCATTGCAATGAGCAACAGTGGGGTCGGTCTCTGATCTACCCTGGACCCCCACTTGCGGTCCACGAAGGCTTAGTCAACTGGAAATGTTTCGCAGCCACGAATGAATCTGTTGAATAGGCACCCCTGACTAGCAAAAAAAAAAGCTAGTAACGTACCTTGATCCTCCCGGGAATGAAAAACGACCGATTTGGTTTGAAATCTCAATCGGGGTCAATACATAGCTCTGTTATGGTTTTCCTCCCTTCATTTTTTCCGGCACGAGATTCCGAGTGCATATTTCTAGCTTTGGAAATTCCGGTACACGAGACCCGACGATGGTGGGGAAAAACGTCGGCCAGGCTGTTGGGAAAATCCGGGTCGTCGACGGATTGCTAGTACGCATATGTAGGTCCAACGTGCTTTGAGCCTTCTTACACTGTCCTTGATCTAGAACTATTGACGGCATGCTCATCTCTGCTTTACCTTGGTTATACCGTGTTGAATTGAAGATATATACATTGCTTCATGTTGTCCCATTTTTTTTTGACAGAGAAAATTGACTGCATTGAATGGAGTCAGACAATCATGCATACACAAGAGATCTGACGAGTGACAAGGAGGGTTTGACTGTGAGGTGCGGCAAGATGCACACATTCTAGGTTCTACACGTGGGAAATTGTAGACATCTCTCTGATTCTGCATAACATTCATACCTTTGTTAAGCAATTACAAAGACACCGGCATGAGTTATTTCCACTAGTTTGGTTGACGATCAAGGTCGGCAGCTGCTGAGGATGGAGCAGTCATAGGCCCTGATGGGTAAGAGAGATGTAACTGCTAACAATCTTGCAACAGATATTTCGAGTAATTGTTTATCTATTTCTAGTTATCCATCCTTGTCAGGGGAACCTGATGGTCATTAGTTGACATTAGTTGACCCTTGCCATCTCTTGCCTCATCGGCTCAACACTAAGAGAATCCATGATCATCTGCAACTTGGCATTTCCATCCAACCTCCGTATCTCCTCGCGCGTCTGGGCCTCGAGCGTCGCAAGTACTGCAAACGTATATTCGAAAGACTTTGTGTGTGTACGCATGTATTCAATAGTGTGATTCTTCAGGGTTGGCGACCTAGGTCGTTTCTGAAGGACATCTACGGATTTCATCCGGATGAGTATGAATGATGAGATGGGTAAGAAAAGGTGACGTACTGAGTACTTGCCTATTGGTCTTGTCTGCATGGATGCTATGCACTATGGGAAAGGAAAATTTGCCTTCAGTGAGATCCTCGGCGAAACCTTTGTTCCTCGTGTACTAGGAGAAAAGCAATCATGGATTAAACATTGGAGTCTTTGCAGGGATTATAAAGAACAAGCGCAGTTTGCTTCGTATTTTGGGAGATAAGCGGAGAGGGGTGAGTAAAAATTGAGGTAGAGATAGAGAGGCCTTGCGCAACAGAAGAACGAAAAGATGTTACCTCTGTGCCAAGCAGATTCATCAGATCGTCCCGGATCTGGAAATATATCCCGATGAGGTTGACGAGGGGTACGTAGTCCCTACCGTTACTCAGTAATCCCACTTGCTGTAGAAAGGAAAGTCAAGCTACACATCGACGTTTTTTGCAGAACAGGCCATCATCAATTTGATACCAATGCGGAGGAGGCCACCTGTCTCTATCCATAAGGTGAAATATTGCGAATGTTGAGGACTAAGATGCACCAGTACTCACTGTTGTTCACCATGGTAATATATTCTTCTTCTGTCGGACATTGAAGGGAGTCACGCCAGAAGATCTCAAGGCCTTGCCCACGATGTAAGGACAGAAGCTCTTCTATAGCAAAGTAACCATCTTTGGGTTGTGGTGCAAAGTAAACAGAGCACACACCATTCACGATGGCGTCGAGCCTCTGTTCTCGGCATGACTCAAAAGATTCTTTGTCACGGAGGTCAAAGAGCTCTTTATACGCGAGGAAGAAAACATAGTTTGCAGTGTTGATGGTTTGAGGGACTCCATAGATCTTGTGTGCGACTGTGAAAGGTGAGGAAATAGCAATTAAATAGCTAAAGTAATAGACCTGGTTGGCCTCTCCGGAGTTCCGAATTATCCTCAATGTCATCTACTCTGTTCAATGGCACATGTGAGATACCGTTTAAACAGAATCACAAAGAGAGAAAATTACTCACAATAGACTTGCCGAATGCAACATGCTCACCAAACGTGAGATGACAGCGAGCTTCGGAGCAGGGACTTCGAGCCAGAGGTTGAATGCCTCGATGAGTCGACCGCGGATATCCTTTCCTGGATTTGAAGTAATATACGTATATGGTTCTAGCAGAGTCTTTCCGGACTTTCAGTTTCAAGGTAAGCCTCAGAAACTGAACTTACGGCTTCCTTCTGTGGAGACCAGGAGGAGAAAGAGTCCAGTTTGGAAAGCATGTTATCGTATTGTGGCATATTTGTCAGAAGGACCGAGACCAAGATCCTGAAGACAATACTGAAGAAACTTTCGTTTGTAAACTAAGTCCAAAATAAGAATTGACCCCTGATAGTGTTAGCAAATTGAGAACCAACCAAAGAATAGTTTGTAATGGATTAATGGGTTCGGAACACGCCCACCCAGCACGTGATATATGGAAAAGCCACTGGCAAAGAATGTCACATGGTAGCGGTGCAACCCCATGGATAGTCGTTTTTTCAGCAACCAAACTTCCGAGAATTCCCGAAAAAACTGAGGAGCAAATTATGTTGAATCTAAGGTTTGAGAGCCAAAATCTTGGTCCGCACTATTGCGGATAGTGGGAATCTCAGTTCGTACTATCGTGAATTTGAGGTCCGGGTGGGAAAAACTTTGAAATTTTCAGGACCACGTTATGAGTAATTATGTACGTGTATCATCGATGGAAAATTTTTTTGCGCTGTCTAAATTCTCGTACCGATATAACGGCTATGTACAAGGGAGTGAAGGGTAGCTCGTAAGATAATAGCAAGTCACTAGAATAACTTATCAAGCGACAGTTAAGGTGGGTACATCGTGCTGAGTAGTATCAGTTCAGATTGCTTACCTAGAGCAATCGTCAAGGTAGTCGTCCCTAATTGCTTCTTTCCTTTCCATAAGAGAATCCCATAAAGGAGGGTAGCCATTGTAGAAGAAGAATTATCTATTAATTTAGAGCCAAATAAGGTATTTAAAAGTAGAGGAGAAGTACCCTAGACCTGGTTTCTTTTTCAGAATAAGAACCAAGGTATCTGAGCACCTACTCATATCAGAGGGTCCTGTGGGAAAATAACTATCCTCTTCCATATGGAATTTAATCTCATTACTAGGACATAGAAAGTAGGACGTAGAAATGAACCTGTAGTATGCAGTCACTGATAAGCAAGCTCAACTTGATAGCAAGATTCCAGAGGATGTGTAATTTGCCAAGGACAGCTCATTACAATTTAAAATAAAATTTTTATCATTGAAAGGACAGACAGGTGAACACTTTGTCTTTGCTTTGCACTCCTTGAGCATTGTTCGAAGTCCTTTTTAGCAACCATGATCAGCTACTTAAAATCTTCTGTATTTGACTGCAGAATCACGAACCAAGATTCTGAGGTCACCAAAGCAAGTCGGCATGCTGTGCACCCATCCCTTTGCCATCACAAGAGGGTTATGGGCCATTGTCAAGGTATGGCATGTCTTCTAGGTTATATAACACATGCATGTTTCTCACATCATATTATATTGTCATCTTTCTAAAGTGCTTGCACATTTTTTTTCTAGATGCCTTTGTTTCTGTCTGAGCATCCTCCTCACATAGGTATGCATCAAACATGACCTCAGCAACCCTCAGTGTAAAGTTTGGAGACATGAAAACACTGCAGAGATCATTGGTAGATGTCAATTGATGCAGGATGCCATTGCATATGAAGAACTTAATAACACCCTGCACAGCAATAGCTAACATTCTCTGACTGGAGATTATCTTCAACATTGGAATGAACAAAGTAATATACATTCCATAAAGAAATTCAAATATATCTGATGTCCCTTGTGCCTTTTCTAAATAATTTTGTACTCAGACAACATTGGCGGGAAGAAAGCAGATATGGCCCAATTACAAAAGTGTTGGATGCCAGCGGATACACCGTAAGCAGCTACAGGTTTGATGACCGGTGAAGGGCCAATATATGATCTCATTAATGATACGTCTGCCTCACACGAGGCAGACAACACTGCAGGGATTGGGAGATTTTTCAGAAAGAAAACCCATTAGAAAGATGTCAAATAATTTCTAATTAGTTCTTCTCATGTATTACATAAAATTTATTTTGAGAAACAAAAAAGAAAAAGTTAAACAATTTCAATGCTTTTCCTTGAGGAAAACTTTTTCTTTTTCTTTTGATTTTTCCCAAGATACAGATAGAAAAAATGAATAATGTTTCCAGTCCTTTTCTAGAGAAAAACATAATGTTTATCTTTTGTGTTCCTTTGTAAACACTTGTCATATTTCTTTCAAATGTTCTTTGTTTTATCAGAAATATTTAATGTCTTCCAAGTTTTATCAGAAAAATTTAATGTCTTTCAAATATTTCTGATAAAACAAAGGATTTTACCTGAGAACTACTTGAAAGAAATATGACAAGTGTTTACAAAGGAACACATTAAGATAAACATTATGTTTTTCTCTAAAAAAAGACTGGAAATATTATTCATTTTTTCTATCTGTATCTTAGGAAAAATCAGAAGAAAAAGAAATTGTTTTCCTCAAGGAAAAGCATTGAAATTGTTTAACTTTTTTTTGTTTCTCAAAATAAATTTTATGTAATACATGAGAAAAACTAATTAGAAATTATTTGAGATCTTTCTAATGGGTTTTTCTTCCCGAAAAATCTCCCAATTCCTGCAGTGCAATAAGAGTCAAAATAGTCCCAATATACTCAAAAAGCGCTGAAAACTGTAAGCATTAGTCAAAAACTGTAGATGCAGGCAGACTCACCAACCCAAAAACTCATGAAAACCTGCAAACCCAGCCAGTGCAGTGGTAAACGCGTGGCAACGAGGCAGTAGTCAACAATTGATGAAGTCGGGGATAGCCAAGGAAGTGGCAGTGCTCAGCAAAAAACCAAAATATCGGCATCATTTCCAAAATTAGCACTGCCACCACTCCATCCTGTCACTCTGTTCCAAAAAACTTTGTGCTCCTCCCTTGGAACTCCTCCTCCCATAATCAGCCCACTGCAGCCACAAAATCACAATGAAGCGAGCTCAAAAGGAGGAAAAGAACATGGAGATAAGACAAGGAGAGGGTAGGCAGGCAGTGGGGGAGGGATTAGCCCGCTGGGGCAACCATGCACGTCCCACATCGGCAGAGGCAGTACCTGAGTGCCCAGACCCGGTAAAAGCAGCAACCAAGGGTCTGGGCACGGCAACACATTACATTGACACCGAAACATGCGCGATGCATGATGGTCCGTGCATTGAAGAGAAAAGTATAAAAGAAGGGCAAAAACGGGGGAGTCAGGCAAGCAATCGCCTTGCCATGGCTTGGAGTCCCCAGGGAGTGGACATCTTAGGCCTTATGCAAATAGGTTGTCTTCAGGCATTTAAGTAATAATACTTTTTGAGCCCATTTTGAGTGATAACTTAGTTTTCATTCCAATTAAATCAATTAAAATTATAACACTTTTACAACGTATGCGTGCATGTAACTAAAACCCCCAGAACCTTGTGAACTGGAGTTTTATATTTAAATCTAAGTTTTGTTCAATTTCACTTGAGCAACTTAAAATAAATTAAGACTTACATTTTGCATCATCTGGAGCCCACCATGAGGGGGCTTTTGTTGCACAAACAAACACTTTGTCGGATCTCCATTTGGAGTCCAACCCACCCAAAAAGAAACATTAGTTTTGCGCTGCCAGGTTCTTGGCCCGGCATGCCTAAGGTTACTACACCAAGGGCAAAAATCAGTATTTCTCCCAGGAGAAGAGAAACTCGTGCATCCTCTAAGGGCACAGTTGCTAGTCTCCAGGATCCAGACTCTGTACTTTGTAAACAAAAACTTTGGACTGAGAAGTGCACGTCAACACTACCCAAACCCAAGTCTTCATTTACTAAGCCAATAAGTTTGACCAGTATTATGGAGCAAAGGCCACGATACAAAATGCCACTGCCTGATAGCAGGGATGCCCCCAAGTTTAAACACAATGAACCTGCAGAGGTTTGTCAGTTTTTGCAGAGGATGGAATCTTTGTTTGAGCATGCTGGTATTAAAGTGGCAAAAGAGAGAAAGAAGAGAATTCTGGAGTAAGTAGATGCTCAGACAGAACAGGAATGGCTTGGTTTTGACTCTTATGGAAATGAGTATTCCTGGGATAACTTTGTAAAAGAAGTCAAGGAATCCTATCCAGAGGCAGTTGATGATACAGGGAGTGTTTCAAACCTGGATTGCATCTGTAGAGAGCATGCCTGCCTAAGCAGAAATGATACAACAGAAATTCATTCTCTCATAAGGAAGTTTAGAGCAGAAGCTAAGAAATTGGCCAAAGTCATTGGGAATGGGTCTCTGGTAGACAAATTCCTAGGATGCTTTGTGCCAGCCTTTGCTGATGCTATAGAAGAAAGGCTTGTTAACAAGTATGGGCACTATGAGGACCCTGCTAGGAACAGACATAAGGATGACAAGTATGACTTGTCTGAAGTCCTGGCAGTAGTAGGGGCTCTTGTAGATGGCTCATTTGTGAGAAGTCCTAGGGGAGAAGTGGTAGACCAGAGAGGAAGTACTCAGAGTAGTCCTAAAAATGAAGAAGCTGAAGAGAAGATGGCTCAGATGCAGGACACTATTGTAACCATTGGAAAACAGCTAGGAAGCATGCATGGTGCTATGCAGGCTATACAAGCCAGCCAAGTAGACATGCATAAAACCTACCTAAATACCAACAGTCACAATAAGGCCAGGGCAGAGAGCATGTCCCCAGCTGTACAGACTCTACCAGGAGGCAATACTTATTGCTTCTATTGTTGGGGCTCTGGACACAGGATTGCGGATTGTGAACAAGTAAAAGCTGATGTACAGAAGGGATGGGTAATTTTAGTAGATGGTAGAACTAGAATGCCAAACAAAGCACCTTTACCTAGAGAGCCTGCTAGTATATCACCCCATGATAGAATAGTCAAGTTGCATGACACCCAAATAGAGTTGTACTTTGGATGGGCCTCAGAAGATGAGCCAGAGATTCCAACCTACTCTACTTATGTCAATGCTGCTAGGGACACTAGGGATGATTATGCTGGAAAGGATTCAACATGGGGAGGCAGACCATCTTGGAGAACTTGAAAAGGGTTTCAACAAGATGGCTGAGCTTATCAATGTGCTAGTGAGCACCAGGAAAACAGCCAACCCTAGTGAAGTACAAAAGCACAACTCAAAGGATTTTTAGAGGACTCAAGGAAGGCAATGGGGAAAGAGGCCACTCAACCAGGAGCATCCCCATTACCTGAGAGACCACCTGAAAAGCCCTGGAATGAAAAGCTAACTCTGGTAATTCCACCTAGAGCAGCACCAAAACTGGACTTATCTTTTGAGAAGGTACCAGCTCAATCTCCCAATGCAGGTCACTAGGGAGAGACCCATTCAGGGAACTATGAAGGAGCTAGACAAGATGGTAGAAAAACTATGGGACACTCCTGTGCCCTTCAGTACAAAAGAGTTGTTGAACATAGCACCTGGACTAAAGGAGGCAATGATACAGAAATTGGCTCCTAAGGCAGGAACTAAGCCCAAGGACTATGTGCCAGGGACTCCAACTCAACAACAGAAGAAGAAGCCTCCAGACAAAGTCAATATCAATGATTTACCTGGGGCTACTTACTTCATTGCAGATGGAACTCAAGTTGGTCTACCTACTGGAGCAGTAGTACACCAAGGCCACTTACTTGGAGAGTATTCCTCCAGGGAAGAAGCCAGTAGTGGTATATGTAGCTAGGGACTTACAGGTCTTATGCTCCTTGAACCCTATTGTTAATAGAAAAGGAAGAGTAGAGACAATCCTAGACAGTGGCTCTCAAATAGTGTGCATGTCATTAGCTGAAGCCTTGCGCTTAGGGTTGACTTGGGATCCAGATGTACACTTGTGCATGGAGAGTGCCAACCAGCAAGTAAATAAATCAGTGGGCTTGGCTTGCAATGTTCCATTCACTTTTGCTGAGGGGTTTACAATCTATCTACAAGTGCATATCTTTGAAAGACCAGCTTACACTGTCCTGCTGGGAAGACCCTTTGATACTCTGACAGAGAGCAACATCCAAAATCTACAAGATGGAAGTGCTATCATAACCATCAGAGACCCCAATACAGGTTGCTGGACAGCTATGCCTACTTTAGAAAGAGGACAGGTGCCAAAGGATGAACTTGTGGAAAAGGATGAGGAAAAATTTTGAGTCTCAATGATCTGGTCCTAGACCAGGGAGAGGTAGCAGTGGGTCTTCTGGAAACCCAAGATGGAAGAATAGAAGTGTTTGGATATGCAGTTAGGAGAGGAGAGTTTGGTCAGGAGAAATTAAGGGATACATATCTACAGGCAGTCTCTAGTAGGAGGGAGTATGAGGGAAGAGATGGGGAAACATTAGCTGCCTATCTAAATGGACAGTTGAAATCAGTGCCCCTGGAAGTAGAGAGTCTTCTAGCTCAACAAGGAGACTTAGAGTCAGAAGCAGGTGTGTAGGAGGTAGCTCAGGTGTACTCCAAGAAGTACAAATCTGTGGCTAGGAAAGTGAGGCCAGTCTTAGGGACCTCTCCAGAAGAGTTTAGAATTGAAAGGTGTATTACAGGGGATCTACTAGCTACTATGCCCCAGTTGGACCCTCAGCCACATACATTCAAACCTACTGGGAGATACACTACTGAGTGCAAGGAAATCATTGACCAAGCACATAGTGATGGGTTCTTATGGCCTGAGGAAATGAAGGCAGTCCATCATCTTATGATGCTGCAGAATGAGGCCTTTGCATGAGATGATGCTCAAAGAGGCAGGCTTAAGGAGGAATTTTTCCCTCCTGTAGTAATGCCTGTAATTCCTCACACCCCTTGGGTGTTAAAGAACATTCCCATTGCACCTGGCCTAAGGGATAAGATCTGCCAGATGATCAAACAGAAGATTGAGGCAGGAGTTTATGAGCCATCTAATTCTTCATACCAATCCCAATGGTTCACAGTGTTAAAGAAAGATGGAGAGAGCTTAAGGATAGTCCACAGTCTGGAACCTTTGAACAAGGTGACTATAGCCTATTCAGGATTGCCACCAGCAACTGAAGAGTTGGCTAGTCACTTTGCAGGCAGGGCTTGTGGAGGGATCTTTGACCTCTATGTAGGGTATGATGAGAGGGTACTGGATGTTAAGTCTAGGGATTACACCACCTTTCAGACTCCATTTGGTGCTCTGAGGCTAGTCACTCTACCTATGGGTTGGACCAATTCTGTATCAATCTTTCATGATGACATTACCTTCATCTTGAAAGATGAAATCCCTCATGTAACTTGGCCATACATTAATGATGTGCCAGTCAGGGGACCACCACACAGATATGAGTTACCAGATGGCAGTTGTGAAGTCATTTCAGAAAATGCTGGCATAAGATGATTTGTATGGGAACATCTACACAATGTAAATAGAGTGTTACAAAGAATCAAGTATGCTGGAGGAACTTTCTCTGGAAAGAAGTCAGTAGTATGTGCAGATGAAATCGTAGTAGTGGGCCACAGGTGCTCTTACTAAAAGGCTGGCTGTTGTTATGGGATGGGGTGATTGCCATGATAAAACAGATGTCAGAGCATTCCTGGGGACCTGTGGTACCTTTAGAATGTTCATAAAAGACTATGCCAAAGTGGCAGCACCTATCAACCAATTGACACAGAACCATACACCTTTTGTCTGGGGAGAGGAACAAAGAAAAGCTATGGCTGAACTTAAGAGGCTATTGTCAGAGAGTGCTCCTCTTAAACCCCTTGACTATGAGTCAGATGGTACAATAGTGTTGTCAGTAGACACCTCTTGGATGGCAGTTGGTTTTGGTATCTTCCAAGAAAATGCAGAGGACCCAAAGCAGAGGACTTGTGCCAAGCTGGGGTCCATTACCTTGAATGAAAGGGAGGCAAGGTTTTTTCAACCCAAAAGAGAACTCTATGGGCTGATGAGAGCTTTGCAAGCCAACAAGTACTGGCTAGTTGGTTGTAGAAAGCTTGTGGTGGAAACAGATGCCAAGTATTTGAAAGGGATGCTAAGCAACCCTGGAGTAGGCCCCAATGCCACCATTATGAAGTGGATTGAGGATGTACTACTTTATCATTTTACCTTAAGGCATGTACCTGGTAGGACATTTAGTGTGGATGGCCTATTAAGGAGAACCAAACAAGCAGGAGACGAGGAGTACCCACAAGTCAATCCTGAGTTGATGGATGAACCAAAGTCAATGAACTTTGAGTATCCAGCAAAGGACAACCAGACACCTGGATGGGAGGAGGAAGAGCCTCTAGCACTGGAGGAGTTTGTAGACCAGATAGATACTAGAGGTGGCTATCTACATACAATAGCCACTGAGGTGTCAGACTTTAGTCAAGAACTCAATCAAGCCAGAGCTCAGGAGCAGAAACTGAGGGCTGCTATTCTAAGTCAGTCACAGACCACAAGGCTGAATCCAGTAGCAGTTCTAGCCCTAACTGCTCCCTTGTTACCCAAGGGAATGGAGGATGAAGAAGCAGGGGAAACTCAGACTTATCTGAAGCATAGACAAGGCAGTGAGGGGCAAGAATGGGATAATCTGTTGCCACTTGTCCAGAGATGGATACAGGACCCAGGAACAGACCCCAAGAACCTGCAGGGCTATGATCCAGACAAGTTTAGAAGGTTTTCCAGGCAGTTCTTTCTGGATAAGAAAGGAAGACTGTACAAGAGACATGAGGGAGAAAGGCATAAACTAGTAGTCCCTGTAGACAGAAGAATGTTTATGCTCAAATCTGCATATGATGCTCTAGGCCACAGAGGGCTTATGCTACAAGAATGTTGATACAAGAATGTTTTTGGTGGCCTGGGATTGATGGAGATGTGCAGTGGTATATTGGAATTTGTTACAACTGTCAAATTTGTCAGAAGACAGTTGTAAGTAGAGAACCAATAGTCACATCCACTCCTTCCATCTTCCAAACAATCCATATTGATACCATGCACATGACACCAGCTTCAAATGGTTGCAAGTACATTGTACATGGAAGGTGTGCATTATCTACCTGGATGGAAGGAAGGCCTTTGAGAAAGGAGAATCACAAAATCATTGGTCAATGGCTGTTTGAAGATGTCATTTGTAGATGGGGTCGTATTGCTGCTATTATCACAGATAATGCTGGACAATTCAGAAAGGTTACTGCTTGGCTAGAATAGAAGTATAGGATTAGAGGAATTTCTATTTCACCATACAACTCACCAGCCAATGGCAGAATTGAAAGACCTCATTGGGATGTCAGACAAGCCTTGTTTAAAGCCTGTGAAGACCGCACTAAATGGGTTCTGGTTCTTCTTCCATGTTATGTGGAGTGCTAGGATTACCATCAGACAGAGGTTTGGATGCTCTCCCTACTTCATGCTTACTGGGGCCCACCCTATCCTACCATTAGATCTAGTTGTTAGAATCTTATTCTTGTGTACCTAAGAATAACGGTAAGTTTATTCCTCAGTCTCGTACAAGTGACTGAGGGTTGTTTTCGTATATGTCCTGTATATATAAGTCCATAGTAACAAGGGGTGATGGCCACTAATTAGTGGCCGTTAATGAAACATGAGGCATGTGGCGTGAATGGCTATTAATGAGTGGCTATTAATGCAATTATGCGTGATAGCGATGATGTCGTAGTTGATGGTGCTTTGATTCGGCATTCTAACACTCCTCCTCACCACATACTTTGACGGTTTGTCGCTCCTCCTCCTCACACGGCATGTGTATAGCTTATTGAAGTCCAAGCAGAGCACGGAGTCGAGTGAACAGGGGGGCAGCTAGGGCTTTTGTGAAGAGGTCGGCAATATTGTATTTAGTATTGATATACTGTATCGTTATATCGCCTGCTTGGACGCGTTCACGCAGGAAGTGGTACTTAATGTCAACGTGCTTGACGCGTGCGCGCAACCGTGGGATCCTCAGACAAGTTGATAGCTGCGTTGTTGTCGCATAAGATGGTGGTCGGTCTGCTAGTCGTGTCGTAGCCAATCCCCTTTAGAAGGGCACATAGCCATAAGCACTCTTGTGCGCTTTCAAAGGCGGCCATATATTCGGCCTCGCAAGATGAGGCTGCGACGGACTTTTGTTTGCGTGCTGCCCATGATACAGCTCCTGATCCTAGACTCCATGCATAGCCCCCAATGCTGCGCCGTGTGTCCAGGCAGTTGGCCCAGTCAGAGTCGGTGAAGCCAGTGAGGTTGACGGGCCCACTCTTCCCTCCTAGAACAAGTTTCATCAGCCGTGTACCCTTCAAATATCTGACAAGTCGAGTGGCTGCTTTCCAGTGTATGCTAGTGTAAGAGTCGACGTACTGGGTCAACTGCTGTACTGCGTAAGCAATGTCTGGCCTCGTGGATATTGCAACATATAAGAGGCAGCCAACAAGGGATCTATAGGGCATCTTTGCGATAGCATCGAGTTCCTCGCGTGAGAGGGTGGACCTGTCAATTCTTCTGAGTTTGAGACCAGGCTCCATGGGAAGTGACAGTGGTGAGGCATCTGATTGTCCAAATTGGGAAATGATCTTGTCAATTAGTGCGGTTTGTGACAGTTTCACTGTCTGGTCGTTGCGGTTCCACTCAATTGCAATGCCAACAACAAAACGGGGAAGGCCAAGGTCTGAGATACTCCATACTGATCATAGCTGTTCCTTGAACTGTTCATTCTCAGATTTGGTGCTCGCAATCGAGAGAAAGTCATCCACATGTACTGCAGCTATCACTGTACCTGTCGGTAATAGACACATGATTCACAAGATAGCCTAGTGAATCCCCAAGAGACCATGTTGTCATTCAATGTGTGGTTCCATATTCGGCCTGCCTGTTTCATGCCATATAGACCACGCTGTATGCACCATACCCACTCCTCCTTTCCAGGTTCCTCGAAACCTTCGGGTTGCGCCATGTATTGAATCTCCTCCTCAGGAAGAAGTCCATAGAGGAACGCGGTTTTGACGTCAATTTGAGTAGCATCCCAGTTCTGTGCTGCGGCTAGGTGCAGGAGTATGCGCCAGGATTCCATGCATGCAGTCGGCGAGGTTGTTCTTGTGTAATCCTGTCCATATACCTGCTCGTATCCCTTGAACACCAAACAAACCTTGAACCGCACTGCTTTCCCATTTTCATCGCACTTGACTTTGAATATCGGTCTGCCTTTCCTAACCTTGTGACCCATCGGGACGTGATCTCGCGGTACAAGCTTGTAAACACCCATTTCTTTAAGAGATCGTAGTTCGTCGCGGTAACCTGCCTCCCACTCCTTGGCATGGATGGATTCCATCGCCTCATGCCATGTCCGGGGTTCATCCCCAAGGTCGATTGAAGCTGGATTGCCAAGGGATTCCGCGACTGCCAATAGGTGTTCAATTGCCTCAAATGATGCTGAGTTAGCAGTATCTGGGGAAGGGCTTTCATCTGTAAGGGGTGCATGAGCTGAGTTCTGAGTCGCTGAGTTGTCTTGATGCCTTTCAGCCCTCAAAGCTTGAGCCCGATCAGCGGCATTACGTGATTCCTGGATGGCAGCTTTGGTTCTAGTGGCAGGTGGATTGTTAGGCCTGGCCTTGACAGTGGGAATAGGTATTCGGTTCGATCGTCGAGGCATGTTCTGTTGAGGCAGCTCAACTAGTGGCACTGCCTCGTCGTCTGACAGGGGAACGGGCGTTGGATCTACAGGGTCGTCGTCATCATGAGTGTTGAATGGGGTATCCACAGAAGTCTCTTTGACCCCGATGATTGACGTTGGATCTTCCATCGTCGCGGGTGCTACAGGCGCCAAATTCTTAATCAGTGCTGGGGTCGGTGGTGTATTGTGACGCTCAATGAATTGGACATGGTATGTTTCATAGACCTTCTGAGTCCTCGGGTCATAGCATCTGTATGCCTTTGAGTTCTGTGCGTACCCAATGAGGATGCATTCTATTGATCGTGCGTTGATTTTCGGATTGTGTTGATTCAGGATGAGAACAAAAGCACGACATCCAATTTCCTGCATGAATGTGTAGTCAGGTAAGCGTTTGTACCATAGTTCAAAAGGAGTCTTGCCATTTAGCGACTTGGTGGCTGTTTTTGTGTGTAGATGTGTGGCAGTTAAGTAGAATTTGTCCCATAGTGATTCAGGGCACTTAGCAGCAATCCTCATTGTCCGGGCTTTTCCCTGAAGTGTTCTGTGCATTCGCTCCACCTGTCCCATATGTTCAGAGGTGTAAGGTGCTGCGTACTCTCGGTGAGTTCCTATCAAAGCTATCCATGCCTCCATTTGATGGCTTTTGAGCTCGCTGTCATGACCCATACGATAAGTTTCAACCTTTTGTCCCGTCTCATGTTCCCTTGCTTTTTGCCATATCTGGAGTGCTGTGAACGCATTGCTTTTCGACTTCAGGGGGATTGACCATGGCATGTTTGTGTAGTCGTCAACAAGGTCCATAATATATTTGTTTCCAGTACGTGACTGTACACTCATTGGTCCAGCTAAGTCTATCCAGATTATCTGCAACCTTCGCATTGCCCTACGTCCTTCCTCCCACACCTTGCGCACTGGTGTTCTCGTCTGTTTGCCAAGGATACAGACGTCACATTTAGGCTGCACAGGGAGGGGAATGGAGGGCATACCTGGGAGCAAGCCAGAGCGGGCCATTGTGGCAACGACTTGATAGTTTGCATGTCCTAGGCGCCAATGCCAGGTATCCAGGTTGATGGGACTTCGTGTCGCTGTTAGGGCATGCTCCGTGAAGGCGGATTGTAGCTCAAGGGTGTATAGTTGTCGTCCTGGGATGAGAGGGCCTGCTGCAAGTAGGACTCCGCTGTTCCCATCAAGTATAGTTACTCCGGTTTGACTGAACGTAATCACGGCATTCATTCCTATGGTCAGAGCCGATATTGAGATGAGTCGGACAGTTGAGTTGGGGATGTAGAGGGCATTCTCCAAGTATATTTTGGTTTGGTTTTGGACCTGTAATCTGATTTGTCCTATGCCTACAGCCTCAATCGAGGTTCCTCCGACCCCCTTGACTGCCCGTGGGGGTATAGCTTTTAATGTGACAAAATCAGATGCACATGGGGAGATGTGCACCATCGCACCGGAGTCCATGTAGAATGGTTTTTCGTTAACGGAGATGAGTCGAGTGTTACTGGAGGGGTTTGATGGTAATACGCTCGTCGTTGCCAGGATGGTCTCGTACCCAGGTATTGCTGGGATCGTGTGGGTGTTCCAATTGACAATCACTCTGGGCTCGCAGTCGGCTGGTTCGGGTTCGTCATCCATGGCCATGAATCCCTGGTACTCGAAGTAATCTGTGGTGCTGATATTTGTGGAGTTGGCGATGCCGGCGAATTCAGTTTGCTCTAGTTGTATCTTCTGAAGGTGCATCGTATCTACAATGTAAGCCTGGCCATCAAGGCCTTTAACAGCGATGCCATTTTTGATGAAGTTGGCTGATGAGTTCGCCCCTTTTTCCTTTCTTTCTCCTCCTTGTGCGGCTTTCCGCGCAGCCTTGGACTCATCGATTGTCTTCCCAGCCATTCCTCCTCCCGGTTTGATACACCATTCCTTTGTGTGGCCCCGGCAGGAATGTCCAAGGGCATGACACACACTACAGCATGGGAAACCGGGCCCGTGGTTGTGGCCGCCTTTTGAGCTGTGGGCAGCAAGCGCAGCTTCGCTGGCAAGGGGCCGAGTGAGAGTAGCAAGGCTGTCGACAGTCTGAAACAGTTTGCGGATCTGAGAGGAGGTGTACGGAATTGCTGTCATTGAGTCCGCGAGGCCGCAAGACACCTGTGTCTGAATGGATTCGAAAGATTTGTCATTGATGCAGTTCAGAAGGGCAATACACTTCAGCAAGTCCTTATCGATGATACCAATCGCAAAGGCGCGGTCAATCAGCTCGCAGATTTTTCTGGCGGTAGTGTCAATAGGCTCCACAACTGGAGCATATGTCGAGAGTGCCTCCCGGATAAGGGCAACCTGCTTGACAGGCCCTTTGCGGTGTGCATGTGCCTTCAGAGCGTCATAGCACTCCTTGGCCGTACCATCAGTGTCCAGTCCCTCCTGCTCAGATTCGGAGATCGCTGCCCGGATAATGCCAATAATGAGGTTGTTGTTGGATAGCCAGTTTGCATATGCGTTGGGTTCTGAACTGGGGTTGGGACTGGTGATCAGCCTTGACGGATTCTTCTCAGATGCAAATATGTATCTGTTGAGCCCGCTCTGCTGAAGAAAAAATCTCGAGTTTTGTGGACCACTTGGTGAATTCACCAGTCATGCGGTTGAAAGGGGTTTCTGAGGATGGCTAGTGGGCATTAAGCTTGGCTGGTTGAATGCGGGGGTGGGTAGCGTCACTGGACATTGCGATGATAGGGGAGACTAGGGGGAGGTAGATCCAATAGCTCTGGGCACGAGTTCAGATTTAGGCAAGAAAAAAAAAATGTAGTGGATGGTTGGCGTGATCGGTGTCTCAAGGTCTGAGAGTGCCAAAGTAGCGATATGTGAGGAGTAGACGAGTCGTCTGTACGCAAGGTTAAGATTCTTGTGATTTGGCGGAATGACTATGCGAGTGTAGCATCCGCTCAGCAATAACCCATAACCTGTTAGAATCTTATTCTTGTGTACCTAAGAATAACGGTAAGTTTATTCCTCAGTCTCGTACAAGTGACTGAGGGTTGTTTTCGTATATGTCCTGTATATATAAGTCCATAGTAACAAGGGGTGATGGCCACTAATTAGTGGCCGTTAATGAAACATGAGGCATGTGGCGTGAATGGCTATTAATGAGTGGCCATTAATGCAATTATGCGTGATAGCGATGATGTTGTAGTTGATGGTGCTTTGATTCGGCATTCTAACACTAGTTGAGGCAACCTGGTTGGTAGAACTACCTGAAGGACCTTTAACTACTGAAGAACTAATTGGCTACAGGGCCAGGGCTCTAGCAAAACACCATCAGCATGTGTAGGAAATGAGAGAGAGAGTAGGCAAGGACCAGTTGCAATGGGCAATAAAGTTTGCAGAGGAGCACAAGCACTCCATAAAAGACTTCAACTTTAAGCCTCTAGACTTAGTCCTGGTCAAGAATATGATCACTGAAAGTTCACATAGTGCCAAAATGTTGCCTAGATTCCATGGTCCTCTAGTAGTAATTACTAAGACAAAGGGAGGTAACTATATAGTGGCAGAACTGGATGGGTCGGTCTGGCAAAAGAGGGTGGCAGCATTCAGAGTGATACCTTATAAAGCTTGCAAACAATTGCAGCTATCCCAAAGTCTTGAGCAGTGGATTGATATCTCACCTGCCAAGCTGAAGGAACTGCAAAGGGAGCTGCAGAAGCCTATAGAAGAGACTCCACAAGATATCTCATTTGGCAATATGCCACTACATGAACCTTGGGACTCGGAAATGGGGGCATAAGCTGCCAAAAGAATAATAATAATAAATAATAAATAATTTATTATTTATTATTTGTTCCAAAATAATTTTAATTTATTCCAGAAATAAATATACTATTACCAATATTTCAGAATAACTTAGAAACTTCGGGATCGGGTGAAATGACATTAGATTTTAGAGGTACTTGAGGTTAAGGAAAGGGGGGATTATACTAGGGGGCTACACTAAGCAGACACAAAATCAGTGTTTGCAACGGGGAAGCCACTTATACTGCCATGGGGTCTTTGGATCCCTCCTGCGGGGGGTCTTGAAACTCGACGTCGGAATCGTCATGACTGGAACTGTAAATATACAGTTTAAAATGATGCAGGCACAAAGGTTGTAAAAAGACACATTGACAGTGAAACTTGAAGGGTGTGCAACAACAAACTGGCTTGGTCAACCTCCAAAGGGCCAAGAGTCTTGCTGAGGCGAGCCCAACAATCCAAAATAAGCTTGAATGTCTGCAGTGTGATGTCAATTTGATAAAGCTGGTGTTGTGTGGCTAAGTTGACGGCATCAAAATGCTTTTGGAGGTCGGCATGAGGAATCACCTCATTGTCGTTGGCCAGCTGAATGGAGTCAAGAATGTGGTCAACTTTGGAAAGCAGCACCAACAAATCTTCATGGCCAGGGAGGTGGTTAGCTGAGTGACCAGTGATTAGAAAAACAAGGCAATACAGTAATGAAAGACGCACCCAATGATGGCTGCACTTTCAGTTTTTTTGCCTTTGGTTTACCCTTGGGCTTGACCTGAGGAGGGAGCAGAGACAATGTTAGCGTATCCAGATGTCGCATGACTAAGTCAAGCTTGCGAGCTAAGACTTACGTTAGCATGGCATTTGGTGGGGCAAACAGTGAGTGTACTGAGCATCTCAATGTCTTTGTCCTGAGCTCAGCACTGTGCCTGTAATGGCAAAGAATGAGAACTGAAAGAAGGGGCTATAAGCTGAAAAAGAGCTTACCTCCTCACATTCTCTTTTAAGTCTCTCACATTGCCTGGTAATGATGAGGGCATCAGCAAAGGAAAAGAAAGCTTTAACGTTGCCAGAATCATTGGCCGCACCATGATCAAGTGCAGGAAGAATCTCAGAAGAGCCTCACAGAGGCCTTTCTGTTCTGAGAGGCAAATAAAAGTACCCTCATCAGAAAAACGCTGGAAAAGAGTAAGGAAGAGAAAACAAGGGATAAAAAGAGATGGCGTACCCAGCCAGCACTACTGAGGTAGTGAGCACGGTCAGCTGGAGTGCTGGGAAAAGAATTGGCTGTGGCACAAAGACTCATGGCTGCTTCTGCAAACCATGGGTATTTGAAGACTGCTGTAATGACCTTATTGCCATCGTGCTTAATGGCATGCTGGAACAGGCTATAGAAATCGGTAGGGGCAGGAAGGATTGGAGGAGGTGAAACAGGTGGCTTGGGAGGAGTCGAGATAATGACTTGAGGACACAGTCTAGTATGCATAGACTGAGCAGTGGGGGCGCCAGAAGGAGCCATGCTGAAAATTATGGCAAGGCCTTGGACAGCTTAAAAAGAACAGGGAACGACGGTGATTGAGCACAAAAAGGAAGAGCAAAAAGTTTATTTTTTTGATCTACTACATGGGCAAAAAATTTACTTGAGGTGAAAATCGATAATCAAGAAAGCCGGACTTACCAAAGCTACCTATGCTGACTGGGGGCAGTCAGTATTTAAGTGAGGGGGAGGTGATATGTCTGCCTCACACGAGGCAGACAATAAGAGTCAAAATAGTCCCAATATACCCAAAAAGCGCTGAAAACCATAAGTGTTAGTCGAAAACTGTAGAAGTGGGCAGACTCACCAACCCAAAAACTCACAAAAACCCGCAAACCCAGCCAGCGCAGCGGTAAACGTGCGGTAACGAGGCAGTAGTCAACAATTGATGAAGTTGGGGATAGCCAAGGAAGTGGCAGTGCTTGGCAAAAAGCCAAAATATCAGCATCATTTCTGAAATTGGCACTGCCACCACTCCATCCCATCACTCTGTTCCAAAAAACTTTGTGCTCCTCCCTTGGAACTCCTCCTCCCATAACCAGCCCACCACAGCCATAAAATCATGACAAAGCAAGCTTGAAAGGAGGAAAAGGACCCAGAAGAACACGGAGATAAGGCAAGGAGAGGGTAGGCAGGCAGTGGAGGAGGGATTAGCCTGCTGGGGCAACCACGCATGTCCCACATCAGCAGAGGCAGTACTCAATGACACCAAAACATGCACAATGCACGATGATCTGTGCATTGAAGAGAAAAGTATAAAAGGAGGGCAAAAATAGGGGAGTCAGGCAAGCAATTGCCTTGCCACGGCTTGGAGTCCCCAGGGAGTGGACGTCTTAGGTCTTATGCAAATAGGTTGTCTTTGGGCATTTAAGTAATAATACTTTTTGAGCCCATTTTGAGTGATAACTTAGTTTTCATTCCAATCAAATCAATTAAAATTATAACACTTTTACAACATGTGTGCGCATGTAACTAAAACCTCCAGAACCTTGTGAACTGGAGTTTTATATGTAAATCTAAGTTTTGTTCAATTTCACTTGAGCAACTTAAAATAAATTAAGACTTACATTTTGCATCATTAATGTCTGACACCACCCTTAATATAGACAATATGATATACTGTACAGTTGACATACACTGCCCTTAGTCAAGTACATGATGACTGAGGGTGAGTGAACATACATATAGAATATGGACACTATACTTACCAAGAACACTACCTAGACCACTGTACTTACTTGTGTTCTAGGTAGGTTCAATACTGAGTCAAGTACACAATGACTGAGGACCACTGTACTTACTTGTGTTCTAGGTATCAACCTCTAACAGGTTATGGGAGGCTGCTTTGCATATTGAGGTTGACCTTTTAAAAATTTCTGTGGATTTGTTGTCTGGTTTTGCTGGATGTTGCTTGATATCCTGCTGTTTGATTTCTGCATTGCTATGCATGCTATTTTGTCAAAAGGGCACGTGCTTGCCCTACTACTCTAATTTTTATCTGTCCTGATCTGAACCAATGGCACCACCAACACAACCTGGTAGGGGCCCTAACCCAAGTCCAATGCCTGTGACTTCTGATGCTGAGGCAATTGAGTTGTGAAGGATCAACAATTCCACACCCGTGATTGTGCAAATTAAGGTTTCCCTGAGATATGCTGAGGATCTGCTGGCTAAGGATGATGGCAAATGGACACCGTGGTCAAAGTACATGAAGCTTGAACTCACAATGTGTGGCCTCTACAAATATATCTTTGGCCCCCCTGACATTCTGAATTGACTATATGAACCATGAGCCAATCAAAACTGGCAGCTGAACAACCACCCTTGCCAGATCATTCCTGATGTTAGAACTATCTGAGTCAGAATGTAACCTGGCGGATGACATGCTCAATGCAGAGTCCCTATGAGAATACCTGCAGACAAGGCATGGCAGGGCTGGTCCAGTATAGCAGGCTTGGCTGTTACAGGAGGCCTTGACCACAAAGTGCACACTGGCAGAACCCCTCACAAAGACTATTGATAGGATCTTTGAGAAGATAAATTGTGCATTCAATGTTGGAGACGTTACCAAAGAACTTTTGCAGTCCATTGCTGCATTGTCTTCCCTCTCTGACAACTCACTCTATGCCAGTGTGCAGTCAATTATCTCATGCAATGTGGCAGTGGCAATGGCAAGTGCTCCATATAGTCCTGAGGACATTTGCTTGTTTCTGGAGAATGAGCAGATGCTATGCACATCAGAGAAGGGGATGGCTGACACACAGCCTACTGCACACAGACCTCAGGTAGATGGGATGATCTTGTATGCAATGGCTGCAAATAACATGGTTGCCCTACCTTTACTGGTCATACAAAGCCATGGTGCATTCTGGAAGGTGGTGGCATGGCCAGAAAGACCTTTGACAAGGCAAAGAGGGCATGTTTGGCACACTATAGGGCTAAAAGAGACAACTGTGAGAAGAAGAAGGGAACTACTAAACTTACAATCACCTCTGCAGGAAGTTCAGCATTCAAAATTGAGGGTGATGCAGATACCTTGGCTGCTTACATTGCAAGCCAGACTGGCAAGTCTTTGCAAGCTGCTGTAAAGAATGAATTTACAGGGCTGGCATCTGATGAAATCCTAGAAACCTTCCTGACTGTGGAGAGCCTGGAAGTTGATGTGTGGATTGTGCTGGAGGAGGAGCTGCAAGTCAGCATCAATTAGAAAGAATATTCCACTGAATCCACACTATCCAGCACTACCACTTCACTTGACACATACCCCTTCTATCTCAATTCAGGTGCCACAGTCCACATCTCACCAAATGCATCAGATTTCAGTACCCTGAAATCTATACCCCACAAGCCCATTAGAGGTGTAGGTGGCTCAGCAATCTCTACAACAGCAATTGGTCAGATGCACCTACATTTAGCAAATGGCTCATACCTCATACTTGATAATGCCCTACATGTTCCCAGAGCCATGGTCAGACTACTGTCAATCAGCTCTATGGCTAAGAAGACCAGCATCTTCACAACATTTGGTGATACCAGAGCAATTTTAACCAAGGAGGCCACAAACAAATTAGTAGTAACTGGAACCCTACTTCCTGTGAAAAACTTATATGTGCTAAACCTCTATGATGAATTTGCATTGTCAGTGAACTCATTGCTGGACATTGTTACATGGCATTGTTGACTGGGTCATGTCAAGTACCAGAAATGGCAAAGTCTGGCATGAGTGAAGGTATGCCATCCAGCTTTTGTTCCAAAGTGCCAAAATGTGATATTTGCAGCAAACAGACAAGGATGCCCATCCCAAAAGTTAGAGAAGAGGGAATTGGTCACAGAGCTACTAGGAAGTTAGGGATTGTCTGGGTTGACTTGACTGGGAAACAGGACATCACCTCGCAAACTGGGAATAACTACATGATGAACATTGTTAATGACTATATGAATAAACCATGGTCCATTCCGTTAAAGCTGAAAAGTGATGCATTCAGGGAACTAAAAGCATGGATATTAGCATGACAGGTAAAAATGGGATTACAACTTGGAATACTTTGATCAGGAAACAACTCCAAAATAATAGCCAAAGAAAATGAAACATGGTTTTGATCTCAGAGGATAACAACACAATATGGTGCAGTATACACTTTGGCTCACCTTGGATGTGTCAAATGGATGCATAGAACATTGATGGGAAAGAGTATCATCATGAGACTCTACACAACATGTCCAGCTTTCCTATGGGACAAATTTTACTTAACTGCAACCCACCTGCATGGAAAAACAAAAACATCAGCAGTAAAAGATGTGACCCCAGATGAGCTCTGGTATTGGAAGAAATCTAATTACTCATACATCCACAAGATTGGCTGTAGGGTTTTTGTTTTGGTCTTGGGCAAGAACAATCCAAAAATCTATGAGAGATCAATTGAATGTACCCTAATAGGATATGACCCCAAGGCAAAGGCATATCGGTGCTATGACAGGGCATCAAAGTGGGTATATAGCATGTACCATGTCAAGTTTATTGAACACCAAGATGATCACCAAGCACCAGACCCAATTGCAGCAACCTTGCCACTCCCTGAACTCACAGACATGCCATCTACTGAAACAATCTCAAGGAGAGTGGCTGATCAACCCTTTCTAACTCCAGATGACAATGATGAGCCTGTCCCCACCACAAATGAGGAAGTAGAACCAGTGCCTGTAATACCAAACCTGCCAGCAGACTCTATAATCCAGGAACAGGTAGATTGAGCTGCTGAGCCAGCCTCAGAACATCTGCAAAGGTCAATGCATGTTGATGTGCTGACTTGCCGCCTAGCTGCCATGCAGGAAACAACCAACAAGACCAACTAGATAGGATAGCTAGCAAGTAGTAGTGTTATATGTGTGTGTGAGGAGTCAAGCAAAGTCTCAGAAACCCGGTAAGGAGTTGTGAGGTTGGAGTTGGTAAGGGAGTGGGAGAAGATGGTAAGAAGTGATGGTGTGACTGTTAGTATCGCTACCAAATTGCAGCAGTGAGGGATCTGTGAGATTAAGACCCAGAAGGTTGTTAAGGGGTGAAGGTGGAGTTAACAGAAATATACAAGTTGCTAGCTGTAGGTGCTAGTGTTAACAAAGGCTTGACTAGGGCACCTGTATGGTGCTTGACAAAGGCAAAACAAGGGCACCCGTATGGCACTTAGCAAGGGCGATGAGTGCTTAGTTTAACGATACCATTAAGCTTAGCAAGCAAATGAAAGGAGACTGGACTGGGTAAACCCAAATCAGCCAGTAGCAAAGTGAGAGCAGAAAGAGATCTGAAGCGTAGTCTGAAACGGGGACTGGATTCTGGTACAATTTGATGATAATTAGCTACTGACAGGGCAGTATTTATAGGTATGTAATGTAGCAAAAGGGGAAGCTGGTAAGAGGTAGTAAGTGTAGCAGTCGCATGTGATAACGCATGTTGGGGGCTGCTATTGAATAGGAAAATTGTAAGTAATATGAGCAAATTGTAAGTAGACTGAGAAGGAAAAATTGTAAGTGAAAATTGTAAGTGAAAATAAATTTATGATAGTTGGGTCATTGGTAACGCAGTTACAATTGATTGTCGGCCACCAGTTGGGGGCCATAGAGGGGGCTGGATTGTCCAAGGTTGGCTCAGTCGTTAAGACGATTGTCGGTAATGGTCAGTGCCGTTAGCAGTCAGTTGGTAGTGGTCACATGCCAGTGTCATGTGCTTTGTTTGATTTGTCAGTGTCAGGCAGCCAGCACTGACTGGGTCATATCAATGTCCCAATCCCAACAATGCAGAGCAAACCTGATGAAGCACCAGAGACCAGTGTACAATGTGCTGTAAGAGAATCTAAAGAGTCAGCAGATTGGATAAGGGAAGCAAGAATGGAGTGGCAATGTGCTATTGAGGAGCTCCACCATGATATTCAAGTGAGCTCACAGGGGGATGTATGTGGGGATGTCAACCTCAATGTCACGACTCTGCCATCTCCAGACCCTCCTACGCTGCCCCAACCCCGGCACACACCTCCGCACCCCCCCGCACACCTCTGGGGCCACCAACGACCCCACAACGCTGCATCGGCAACACCCACGGCCATCTCCGGACACACCCCTGGGCATCACCAAACTCCGGCATCTCGGCGGACACGTCACCCCAAAGCTTCCCTGTCACCGGGCACATCCGGACCCCCAGCATCCCAGCCATCACATAACATTCTGCAACATTCCTCCCACAAACCGTCAGCATGTCACCAGGCCACCTGCTTCTGTGGCGTCAACGGATACCACCACTATGTACCATAACCACTGATCTGCCCGACACAAAACCGCCGCGACCTGCACCAACACGCCCTGACAACTGTCACAACCCCAGGGCCGAGAACCTGCCCCGGGACCTAACCGGGGGACAGTCAGATGCTATGGCCCTGGGCCAGGACCCTGCCAGGTACTTAGCGGAAGGGTAGTACATAAACCATAGGGTAGCATACAAGTCGGGTAGTCTTGATATTAACCGTTGATACGCCTCGGTCAGCGCTGGCTGCCCGACACCGACAAGTTGAACCAAGCACGTGACCTCAGCACGTGACCACTACCGACCGACCGCTAACGACACCGACCGTTACCGACCTTTCCCTTAACGACTCAGCCGACCTTGCGACAGTTCAGGCCTCTCTCTCTACGGCCCCTGACATGCATTATCACATGCATCCGCTTCGCCTACTATCTCTTACCGGTTTCCCCTTTTATCGTCTTACTCCTAACACGCATTATCGCATTATCACATGCAACCGCTACGCTTACTGTCTATTACCGTTTTCCCCTTTTATCTACTGTTTTACTTACCTATAAATACTGCCCTGTCAGTAGCTACAAACCGTCGAATCGTACCAGAGTTTAGTCCCCACTTCAGACTACGCTTAAGATCCCGTTCACGCTCCTGCTTCGTTAACGACTGATTTGGGATTACCCAGTCCAGTCTACTTTGCTCCTCGTCGCCTTCGTTATGCACCATACGGGTGCACTCGCTCCGCTTTTGTTAAGCACCATACGGGTGCACTCGCTCCGCTTTCGTTAAGCACCATACGGGTGCCCTCGTTTCGCCTTTGTTAAACGCTAGCGCTTACGGCTAGCGGCTCGTATATTTCCATTAACTCTTCTGTTATTCCTTAACGACCTTTTGGGTCTTTGACAGATTTCCCCTTAGCGACGGTTCGGCACTGACGCTAGCGTCCACACCGTTATCTCTTACCGCTCCCTCACACTTCCTTACTGACTCCGACTTCTTATCACCTTACTGGGTTTCTGGGACTTTGCTAGACTCCTCTTACACACACATGTAACGCTACTGCTTGCTAGCTATCCCTATCTGGCTGGTCTTGTTGGTTGTTTCCTGCACGGCAGCTAGGCGGCAAGTCAGCGCATCACCGTAGTTCTCTGTATTTCTGTGTCTCTGTCTCTGTCTCTGTCTCTATCTCAATCTCAATCTATTCTCTTGCCTCTCTCTCTCGTCTTGTCTCTCGTCTCTCGTCTCCGTGCCTCGTTTCTGTTCCGTGACTTGTATCTCTGTTCTGTATCTCTCCTCCATCTCTCTATCTCTATTCCGCCTCTATCCTCCATTTCTCTATTTACTATTCTGTATCTCTTCCTCTCTATTTCTACTCTCTGTTCCGTGCCCCCCCTGTCCCCCGGTT
>QGOB01001693.1:0-15676 GCA_003313055.1 Termitomyces sp. MG145
CCGGAGAAGCGAGAGCGAAATCGACTCCTTGATAGCAATGTGCACGCTGCGAATATAGAACAATTAAGTCAAGAAGACCCTTGGAAGCAGACGAAATAAGCTGCGTACCTCTCTGTCCGAACTTCGGGCAAGCTGCCACGCCCATCGTGCTTTGGAGCAGTCGAAGATTGAGGCTGAGAAGACGCTGATGGTGTGGGAGGAACCGAGATATCCGAAGTCGCAATGCTCGCAGCGACATCGCCCCCAAGCGCATCAATCAGCTCTGCCTGTTTCGTCTTCTTACCGCCCAGCTTCATACCCGTGCCCTTGAACGCCGGTGGGCGCGGAGGTGGTGCGGGTATGAGGCACGGGTACCTCAGGCGGCCCGAAGCGCGACACGGGTGAATACATAGAATTTCCACTGCCGAGATAACTGCTCCCGCCTGCGCCAGCTGCCCGTCGTTGTTGTTCTCGACGCTGCATCTCCAGCTGCTTCGCGCGGCGTTTAAGCTCCTCTTTCGCTTCCGCTTCCTTGTTCTGCACAGGGAAGCAAAATATAAGACCTTAGAGTCACAAGATGATGAAAAGAGAAGACAAAACACACCCTAGCGATAATCTCTTGTATCTTCTCCTCATGACTCTCCATCTCTAGCACGTTGCGTACCTGTAGCAGGTTCACATTCTCCCGATACCCCATGCTCACAATCTCATCAAACGCCCCAAGTAACTCGAACGAATTCTTCAGAATCTCGCGCTCATCTGCGCTCCTGCAGAGATCCGAAACGACACGTGCAAAAAGATGAAGAATATCAATGTCTTGCAAGATGTTTGAAGCCTTGTTTGTTATTAAGAGGATGTAAAGGTCCTCTAACGGCTGGTAGACGTATCGAACGTCGGATGTTTCGACAGAGGTGTGTTGAGTATTTGCGGGGATGAGTTTTGGAAAGGATGCGAGGAGAGATTCAATTCTCGCCCGCGTCATGTCCCGGAATTGACGAGATATCACGGCTATAACGATCCTGTCAATCTATATTCACTTTCCAAAGGTTGTAATACTCACCTTTACCGCCTTTTGTACATATCGAGGCTGCTAAAACGACCTGAGTAATCTCGTTAGATTTGAAACTCTTCAGAGGGCTATATCACGACAAACCATCGTACAAAATACAAATCACGATGAGTTCTCGCTTTACGCTGTAAGAATTTCTCTGAACAAAACAGCGTTAGTCTGGACCGAGTCGACTGTACGTGTCACGGATGTGGATTGAGGGGAGGCTATTCCTGAGATCACCTGACCATGCGTCCCTTGACGCGTCCCATCCTGATTAGTGTTCGGAAGGGGCTATACAGCAAGCTACATGCAGCCAAGAAGACTGGAATATGGAATCGTGCAAAGCGCCGTGACCACGGGAGAATCTCTAGAGTATTGTCAGGCAGTTCTTTCAAAAAACTTTTGGGTGGATCGTCGGCCTTCATCTCACTACCCACTGCACTCGTTTCTTCGTAGGATCCTAACGTACTAGTCACAGATCCTGGGGAGGTCACTGAACTAACACGCGACTACTTTGTGAATCTCTATAAACGCTCCCCACCTCCGGACAAGCCCAAACCATGGCTGACAACACCCTCAGTTGTGCAAGTACGAGAGAGAGTCGAGGAGAATCCTTTCATCTGGCCCGTATTAGCAACTCTAGCCGATTTCCGCGCTATGCTCAGGAGAGGCAATCCACGACCATCACCGGGCCCAGACGGCTGGGAAAAATGGTGTATAAAGAATCTGTCGGACAGAGCCTTACAATCAGTTATAGATCTACACAACTATTCTGTCTCACACGCCCACTTTTCTGGAAGTGTTAAGGACGCACATCTCACTTACTTTCACAAAAGAGGAATTCGCACGGATCTCTTCAATCGGAGAGGATTAATCATCTCCAATTTCCTTGCCAACTCCCCTATGACATGGCTGAATTACAGGCTCTCTCCGTATGCAGCGAAAATGGGAATCAACACCGAAACGCAAGTTGCCACGCAGTCAGGAGTACAGACTCGGGATTTGATGAGCTTTCTTGGTGGTCTCAAGACATGGAGTCGACGGCACAAGAAGACTGTTTATTTACTCAAACGAGATCAAATGAAGGGATTTAATTATTTATCGCCTCACGGCTTTTACAATGCATGCCACGCCTATGGACTGCCTTCCTCAATCTGCGATCTTGATCGCGCATCACAATCGGAGGTCAAATGCTTTCCTAGGACTGCATGGGGGGTAGCCTCACCCATTGTCGTCGACGGTGTCACTAAGCAAGGTGGCCCAATCTCTCCATTCAAAGCCACCATCACTACCAGTCTCGGACATAGATACCTGGATGACATCTCTGCTCACAATCCTGATGCTATTGTGATTCAAAGTATGTCCAAGTCGATGGGCGACCCGCATCTTCCGAATGATACTTACTCACTAAATCTGTCTATGACTGAGGCTACTGACAATAGTTACCTGATAGCTTTATCTCACGAGGCTTTGAGGAGGTTCATGCTTGAAATGGAACGTTTCCAGTTCGCATACGGTTGGTTGACCTTATGGGAGAAAACTACAGCGCATGTTCTGAACACGACTGATCTGCTGCCACCCACTTTATCCTTCCCATCAATCATGAACAAACCAGGAATTGACCCATGGATTATCACTGAACATCAAGTACCAGTATCCAAGGATGAATTTAGCTTCTTGCAAACACAGGTTGATGACCCAAAGTCCCGATTCATGGAATTGATGAGTCTCATCGACAATTTCATTTTCCCCAGCTTCACCATGAGGACACCATTCACTCTCATTTGCAAGATTATAACACAGAACTTAATGTCACGATGCAGAGCCCTGCTATCACTACAACCTATCCTTCATGCTGATGCATGGAAGCTGGATCAAAAGTTGACACAAAGGGTTCACGAGATCTTGGGTTTTCCATTCTGTCCATCATCGAAGTTACTGACTCTCCCACTTGAATTGGGTAGTTTTGACTTCCCGTCCATACCAAGGATCAGATGGTCTTGTCTGAGATCTCAATCATCACATTCCGGCTTATTGATTAATGGCCACTGTCACGTTAGCTGACTGGACCTGTCATATCAACGGTTGTGTTCACCCACTTGATGGTTATGGACTTGATCAAAATTTCTCGTGCTTTCTTGGCTCAATTCCTGCTGGGTGGCTGATTGCTCATGAGCACCTCTCGGACCTGCACCTGTCCTTGTGACAGACAGACTCCAGTCATCTTGTTGAAGGCAGATGCTTGATTTCCCATGTCATGACGACTATTAAATCCGTCAGTCAACAGGAAAATCCACTGACTGGTCACGTAGTCAGGTCTTTATGTTCCATGGGCTTTACTCAGCTCAAAGAGCTTGGCATGTGGACTGTCAGTCCTGACAAGCTCACATTGTTCAAAGTGCGATAGTTACTGGATGAGAGGTGGTCTGAAGCCCAGAAGAGAAACTGGATGGTGGTTACGGATGCTTGCGCAAGGATACATATTGGCATGTTATACAATGGTCAATCGGAACTATTGATCTGAGACTGCACAGATGCCTGATGGCCAAAAAGCAGCTAATGACCTTATGTTCCAACAGCACACTTCGCCCCGCAAGAGTGACTTTGGAGAGAGATGAGTGGGGAACCAATGGCTCAATGATACCGTCAGGATGCGGGAATACTGGATCATAAGTCAGTCACTGCGGCTGTCATGGGTCGTAAGATGGTATGCTTGAAGCTAAGTGGTTGCAACATCTCAATACTTCATGGCGAGCTCATGGGTTTGATCACAGGTCTCATTGTCGCTCATGATGGATCCTCAGGCACGATCATTCACACTGACCATCTGAATTCAGTGAGATTAATTGATGACAGCCATACCACCATGGACTTGAAGATCAAACTCCACCACTTGAATGCTCACTCCTACTATCGATGGCTCTTAGACATTCTGACCCTCAAACCTGCTATAATCAAGTATACGAAAGGCCATGCAGATGAAGACACTGTCCTGTCCATCCTAAACTCTTTGGCAGATCGTCATGCTGTTGACACTCAATCCAATCCCAATACTCCATACACTCCAATTCCAACATTTTTCATGGACAAATACACTTTGTATAATGCCACTGATGGCTGGATTGAATCTAATGTTAGGAACTACATAGAACGCAGATACGCACAATGCACAGCGTCTGAACTCAAATATAGTCATGGCCTACAACTCAGAAGACTCATATATGACTTAAGCACGGTCAGCTGATGCCTCTCGACAAATGCGACATCCATGAAGAGTCCAGTGGCCCCACTGTCCAGAAGAGCCTGGACTCGCTGTGTACGCTGCGTATCCATAGTCTCTATCTCTACCTCCAGAGAAAGGGAGGTAGCTGATGGGATGGAAGCCACTGTGCACTTGTGTGGAAGACGGCATTCCCAGCTGGGAAGGTGCACTCGGGGAGGAGGATGAGCTTTGGCTGGCTGGTGTAGGAGGAAGAGGGGGTAGTACAGCTGTGGAGGTCTCAACTGGTTTGCATGTAGAAGAATCAAGAGAAGGAACTGTATTAAAAGATTCTACAGGCAAACATGCAAAGTGGTTAGAGCTGGGCAGTGGAGGCATACAATCCATCCACTGCGATGCTAAAAATCCTCTGGCATGTCCTCCTCTCCATCCTCCAACATCTTATCCATCACCTTGGGGGAAGGTACGCCTGCAGCATCCTTCACAGCTAGGAGCTCCATAATGAGCATGTCCCGTTTGTTGGCTGACAGATAGTGCACATTGAGCCCTTCCAGAGAGCTGCAAGCCCAGTGCCCAGGCTTCCTGCAATGGCAGCACACAGAAGGAGGGACTCCTCCCTTCCTTCTAGCAGTGTCAATGTCCATGGGCACTCCCATGAAGATCTTCACTGGTGGCATTGCTGTGGGGGCCCAGGGTGCTGGGCCCCATATGGCGGGGGCGGCTGCGGGGACTGGGAGTGGGGCTAGTGCCCAGCAAGCAGAAGGTTTAGCAGGGAAAGGGGGTGGCACTGGGGAGTGTGCCCAAAAGGCATGGAATGTCTCAAACTGTCAGTCAGCGTGGGCGTTCCAATCTACCAGATGTGCCATTGCAATCCAGCCCTCTATGTTCTCATCCCCAGCGCATCCATCCACCATGCCATCAATCCATTTACAAATCGATGGTTTGAGCCCATGCCAGAAACAGAGAACCAGCTCTGCAGACCTGGGGAACCCCAAACGATGAACCAGCTGCTTGAACCCGTCAATATAGGTGTCGAGAGTATGGCCCTGCTGGTGATAAGAGGTGCCCTCTAGTGTGGGGGCAGCACATTGTGCCTCGTTGAGGGTGCATGAACTCAGAGAGGAACCAAGACTCAAATGCAGCCCAGTCCAGAAACATGTTTGTGTCATCCTCCAGAATCTCCTGCGCCAAATCAGCTGCGTGCCCAGCATTCATATAGGATAATGCCCACTTGATTGTCTGCATTGGATCGCTGAAGGAGGAGGTGTGCAAGCTAATATGCAGCTTGCAGGCAGTCAGGAATTGACGTCCTTGAGCTTGGTCTCCATTGAAAGAGGGAGGAGGGGCAGCCTTGATTGCAGACAAAGGCTTGGAGACAATCGTTGTCGCAACAGATGGCCGCTGCGGGGAGGACTCCAGCAGGGGAATGGTCTGGAGTCGGCAATAGGGGGGTGTTGGAGAGGACAGAGGGGCTAGGGGTGACCCCTAGTGAAGCGGAGTGCATGGAGGAAAGGAGTTCTTCAAGCTGAGCCTGCATGGTAGAGAGCTGGTGAGAGAGAGCAAGTTGGGTGGTGTTGGAGGTGGAAAGACCCTGTTCTACAGCCTGTAACCAAGCGTAGGCATCATCCTGAGCAGGGACAGGGGTGCCTGGGGCAGGAGGAAGGTCTGAGGCTGAGGTGGCAGGCATGGTAGAGAAGGAACCAAAAAGAGACTGGTGGGGGAGCTAGCAGGCAGGAGTGAGGCCCTGGAGGCAGAAAAGAGGCAGACAGGGGAGCACAACTGCTTGGGTAAACCCAGACCAGTTAAGAGAGACTTATTCTGCTGTATGGGCAACCTCAGAGAGCTGTGGAACTCACACAACTGGCAGAGGGATATCCAAAGATGTATTAGCAAGTGGCTACAGTGTACAGGGCTAGCTACTCACCTGGCAGAGGGATATCCAAAGAGAATAAGTCTGAGGAGTCCCTATGCCAGGATGTGGACGCTTCTGGGGCCCCAGAAGCGTGGGAATCAACTATACAGTACACATAAGCCACTGAAAAAGGTGTGTGGAAATAAAAGATGAAAAACTCGGACATTGCCAGAGAGTTGATTGGTAAAGAATTACCTAATCAAAAACTCGGACAATATGTAACAGACAATGTATGAAGGAATGGAGACAGAAAGAAGGGAAAAAAAGAAAGGGAAAGAGAAGGGGAGGATGTATGTATGGAAGGAGAAGGAATGTATAGGCTCAGGAAGGGATGTCCCCTTACAGGATTGCTTTACCCTGCGCACATCCACTACAGAGTCTGTCAAATTCTTGAGGGGCTTTAATCTTTAGTCCAGTGACTAAATCTTTATCCATCATCAATTTGATGGTTTGCAGTGTGATATGCCCAAGTCTGCAATGCCACAGATGCATTGTTTGATCATTAGCAAGGTATGTAACTTGGTTATTGGCATTATTGGGTGATGAGCATGCAATTTGGTACAATGTGCCATAGGAACCAATCAGATTTGCATGCAGAAATTCATCTCCATTCCAGGCAAGGGATATTCCATGAGTTAATCCGTTAATGGTGGCGCCGCCTTGCTGAAGTTGTCCCAAGCTAATAAGATTTGTGCCAAGTGTAGGAATGTGTAAGACTTTGTGCAGAATCACATTGTTTGATCCATTGGGTATGTCAGTCTTAAATTTGATTGTCCCTGTACCTGCAACAGGTAACTGGCTTGATCCTCCAACAGATATATTTTGTTCATTCACTTCACAGTAATCCGTAAAGTATGATCTGTCAGATATCATATGGCAGGATGTGGCACTGTCCCGTAATAAACTGACAGGCATTTCTCCACTGCTTGCCATGAAGACCATACCAACTTTGTGAGTTTTTGCTTCCGCTCCAGAAATGGTGATATTGGCACTTCCAATGGACTTATCTTTCTTGGGTTTTTGACATTTAGAACTCCAGTGTCCCTTTTCACTGCAATTGTAGCAGATATCATCATGCTTGGATTCACAACATTTTTGGTTAGTTCTTTTTGACTTTGAGTTGCCTTTGCTCCCACTGAATTCACTATTTGTCTGTGTGACAAGAGCAACAGATTTTGTTGAGGCATTCTCTTCATGAGACTTGCATTTGAAGACTAAGGTTAATTTGGTTGAAACATCGTTGAGTTTCAATGATTTCCCTTGAAGCAATAATGTTTGTTTTATTACTTCCCATGTGGGTGATGTTGGTAATGACAGCAGTATAGCATGAATGATTGTGAGATCATCAACCTTGTGATCAGCTTTGAGAAAACAACATCGAATGCCATAATAGAATCCAATATGATCAGAAATGGAGGTCTGACCATTCCATCTCTTCGTGAAGAGTTCTCAATAATAATAATGAATGTTTATACCACTATATTGTTCAACAAAGTTCATGCACAATTGTTCCCATATAGACATGGAACTTTTGCATTTGACAATAGTTTCATGTTGGGTGTATTTGACAGCATTTTGAATTATCCCCATCGCTGCATCATCTTTATTGAGCCAGCAATCGTATTTTTCACAAGACTTTTCCCAAGCAATGTACTCTTTTGATTGAAGTACATCCATAAGATCCCAACCATCCTTTCAGACACTAACCAAAGGTTTGTCCTCACCAGGACTAGGCGATGTCATGAGATCAGGGAAGTCTGGAGGGGGTTGAACAGGACACAATTTGCGACCAGATACTACACCCCAGAGGCTCTTGGCTTGTAACATGGCTTTCATATTGTCGGACCAGACATGATAATTCATACCATTCAACTTTGCAAACTGTAAGGTCTCGGAAGTGGTTTTGCCATAATTGGGGCCCATAACCTGACGCAACATATTCATAGGTTATGCAGTGGAATACTAATGGACGTTATCAAGCTGGTTAAATATATTGATGTTCAGTTGGTAACTGAGATTCAAGGATCAAGGATGCTATATTTAGTGAACATAAGTAACGATAAATTATTACAGACCTGAGATTCGAGGATCAAGGATGCCTTGAATCTCATTGCAGTTTCTCTTTTATACTCCTATAGACATGAAACTGAGGTGCGGAGCTTGTGTCTCAAGTCAGAACTGCATGACTAAATGTTTTGAACATACATGTCCTATGATGATATTGTGACAATTGCAATAGGTCATTTGGTGTTGAGTGTATATGTCGGGGAACCACAACACGGTACATCATGTGACCAGTAGATTATTTTCGTGTTCTGAGCCCGACGTCTTCACTAGCTTCTTGCTACTGAACCCATCGGTCTCAGGTATGTACAAAAGAATACTACTAGCTTCTTGCTACTGAACCCATCGGTCTCAGTTCCATCTCAGTGATCTCGTGTGATCCTAAGAATAGGCTGTTCTTGATCCTCATTGTTGTCAGTCTGCATCCACTGTGCATAACCTGCTGCAACAGGTTATGGGCCCCGGCCCCCAGACTCTTACACAAAAGATCAAAAAACCATTGCTCTGTTCTCGGACATCGAAGCTTTCCCCATCACCATTGAAATTCTCATCTCACCCTCCTCCAAGACTCTTCCCCATCAACCTCCATACCACTGCTCAATATGGACGACATCACGAGCTCTTTTTGATTGCCGATGTCAAAACTCGGCACAATTAAATACATTGAGTGGGAAAAGGCCATGTTTGGACGCTTGATGTCAGTCGGTGGAGCTCGCATAGTCACAGGCAAGGAGATCCTGCCATAGCTTGACCCCGACAACGCTGCCTTCTACACCCTTTTTCACTCCTACCAGCTCCGGAGTGACCACGCTGCAGGGGAAATCTACCAGTGGCTTGATGAAGGGAATAAGGTACATGTAGATGCTATCTGCGATCAACCGGCTGCAATGTGGCGGAAACTGCATGAAATTCACTCCAAATCAGCTCCAAATGCATGCTTTAATTCTCTCAGTGACCTCTTCAGCGTTCGCAAACGAGACAATGAGAGCCTCACCCAGTTGTGCACATGTATCAAAGGGGTGATGCAAAGGATCTGAGCACTTTGTCCTGCACCCATTATTAATTCAGATGGGTCACAGAAACCTACATACATGCTCGAGATACTAGATGACAAACTGTCTATAATGGCTATGCTACGAGCGTTACCCCGCGAGGAGTATAGTTCATTCATCTCATCAGTACTTATGCTGAATAGTCTCACCAAAGATGCCGTGCTCGAAGCATTTTGCACAGAAGAGGTCCAGCGCCGTGTCACTGAGGAGGAAGAAGCTGCCGCCGCTGCCCGCATCATTACATGCTTCCTGTGCAATGGACCTCACAAAGTGCAAGAGTGTCCAAATCTTCAGATGGCCCAATCTCAAGTAAAAAAGGAAGATACTGGCCACAAGCATAAACACAAAAGCAGCAAGCGCGGACAAAACACAGAGAAGAAGGCAGATGCAGCGAAAGCAAGTGACTCTACTAAAGTTGAAGATGGATGCGATGGACCCACCGTAAGGCCAATGCCGCTGTTTGTTGACCATCTCCCTCCTCCCCTTCCCCATCTGATACTCTCTGGAACACAGACTCGGGTGCCACGGCTCATATGACGCCGCACCGCGAGTGGTTCCTGCCAGATGCTTTCAAGCAATGGAAGGTACCTGTGCGCCTTGCAAACAACACAGTGGTATACTCAGTTGGGAAGGGGTCAGTTAGGTTTAGGCTGGCAGGGCAGGACCGATATGGGAGCACCTTAGACAATGTCATTATCACCAATGTGCTGTTTGTGCCCGACCTAACCAACAATTTATTGTCTATCACTGCTCTTTCGGTGCATCGTGGGTTTACTGTGAGCTTCAAGGGGCAAAGAGTGTTGTTTACAGTGCGAGACAAACTCATATTCACAGCAACAATAGACAACACCCTTACATCGTACCTCGACGGGAAAACAGTTGTATCGTCTCCCACTCACATATCAGCCTCCGCATCTGTTGGACTGACATCCTCCTCCCCTATCAACAGGTCGCTCCTCCACCGCCGAATGTGCCACCTGGGTGCAGACAGGCTGGAACAGCTCATCAAGGAAGACCTTACTGATGATCTCAAAGTTGTCACAGGCCCGCAAATCCCCAGAATCTGTGAGCCATGCCTTCAAGGGAAACAGCATTGGGCATCTTTTCCCCACATCTCCGAACGTTCAACTGAGGTCCTTGGAAGGATATTTAGTGACATTCATGGGCCAATGGAAACTGGAGGACACCAAACTAATTGGAGGTGGTGGGGTATTTTTGTTGATGATTGCATGTGATGGATGGAAGCCTACGACATGTGCAAAAAGGCGGACATCTTTGGGGCCTTCAAAATCTTCAAAGCACGAGTCGAACGCCAAACAGGGCAGAAGATTAAATGCCTCCATCATGACAAAGGCGGGGAGTACATGTTGAAGGTGTTCACAGGGTTCTGTAAAGAGGAGGGGATCCGTCTCGAATACACAAATACCGCCATGCCACAGCAGAACGGTGTTGCCGAGCGGCTGAATAGAACAATAAAGGAGGCTGTGATATCCATGCTTGCTGAGGCTAAGTTACCCCAGAGTTTCTGGAGGCATGCATTGAGCACCTACTGGCACGTCCACAACCAATGCCCTACTTCTGCCTTGCCACGCAACATCACTCCATACGAGGCATACAAAGGCAAGAAACCTCGAATTGGTCACCTCCAGGTTTTTGGCTGCGCTGCATACATGCTCATTGGTTGAGATAAATGGAGGGGTCTACAGGGTCACACGCAGTCAGGCATCTTTGTCAGATACCCTGACAATTATGTGGGATGGGAGGTGTACATTCCCAGCACCAAGAAGATTGTGGTATCAAGACATGTAATCTTCAATGAAGACCACTTACCTGGTCTTTCGCTCACAAGCGCACACCCCCCTCTGCCGCCTAGTGCCTTTGACGACCTCGACCCCATTGAGGACCACAGTTTTAGTGACATGGCACCACAGCCTCGCCCTCTGCTACCCCCCACAAGCACGTCCTCTGAGGCTGATGATGGGGAGCCATCCACGCCCATTGACGACAATGCGGGTTCGGTGGGAGTATCAGACGAAAGGGTGGGAGCTAGCCAGGATCCCCCACCACCCCTGGCGCCAGCACCTCGCCAACCTCGGCCCTTGCCCCCACCATGTGAGCTTAGTCAGCACATACGGGTCCCTGCCCGTGGTCCCAATGCTGGGTACTATGATGCGATAGACCAACAGCTGGGCAGAAAGTCACCTATATGATCCCCTGCTCCCTCCAGCACCTGCACTGTACCCCAAGGAGCCACCCGAGCAACCTGTGTGGGACATTGTTGTGGGTGACACGGATGCGAGGGGCAAGTAGGAGGTTAATCTGGCATTTAACCCTATGTCAGATGAGGCACTGCTTCTCACCGGGCACGCTTACATCGCACATGGCAGCGGCATTGATGATGTGACTGCTTATCATGCTGCCACAGCCACGGCATGCAAGGTTGGGGCTCATGACACAAATCCGCGCTCTTTCAAGGAAGCCATGGCTAGCACCAATGCGGCAAGCTGGTATCAGGCCATGTGCGAGGAAATGAACGTGCTCAGGAGTAATGGTACCTGGAGAGCGGTGTACTTACCAGCTGGGCGCAGGGCAATCGGGTCTCAATGGGTGTTCAAAGTCAAACACCTGCCAGACGGAGCTATTGACCAGTTCAAGGCTCGTCTAGTCGCGCAGGGCTTCAGCCAGCGCCCGGGCGTTGATTTCGATGAGACTTTTGCCCTGACCACTTGCTGGGTGGCCATCTGCACAGTACTGGCGCTTGCAGCCTCAGAAGACTTGCATCTTGAGTCGGTGGACATTTCTTCAGCCTTCCTCAATGGTATTGTTGATGCTGAACTCTACATGAGGTTTCCAGAGGGCTTTGAGGAAAGTGTTGCTGACAACATAGAGCATAAACTGAGCGATGGCCCTGCATGTGCAAAGCTAGAAAAGGGGATATATGGCTTGAAGCAGGGTGCAAACCTATGGAACAAGCGTCTCCATGAGGTCCTCACCAAGCTTGGCTTTGTCCGCATCACGTTTGACCCCTGTGTCTATGTGTACCACCGCAACGGAGTCCGCATTATTGTCCCCATTCATGTTGATGACATGATGCTTGCCTCCAAGTCCAGGCCAGCCATTCTCCAGATGATCTCCGATCTCAGGCAGTACTTTAAGCTCCATCATCTGGGGCCCACCACCAGTCTACTCGGAGTCATGGTTACCCGCGACTGACCTAATTGCAAGCTCTGGATTGACCAGAGGGCATATGCCATTGAGATTCTTTCCTGGTTTAATATGCTCGATTGCAAGGCTGTCGCGACCCCCTTAGCACCTGGCATGCGTCTCTCCAAGTCGGACTCCCCACTTACTGCCCATGACATCAAGGAGATGCGTGGGGTCCCCTACATCCAGGCCACAGGAGCCTTGCTCTATTTGGCTATGTGCACCCGCCTGGATATCGCCCATGCTGTCAGCGTGCTTTGTCGCTTCAACTCCTGCCCCAGACCAAAACATTGGCTGGCGGTCAAGCATCTATTGCGGTATGTTAAGGGCACATTGAACTACAGGATTGAGTATTATGCCGAGGCTGCCTCCTCCCCTCCTTCCCCCTTTGTTGCGTTCATGGATGCCGACCATGGGGGGAACCCCAATAATGGACGCTCCACCACTGGCTCGGTATTAATGGTTGCAGGGGGCACAGTGAGCTGGATGTCGAGGCTCCAGTCTATCATGGCCCTGTCCACCACTGAGGCAGAGTTTGTGGCTGCCAGCGAGACCGGTTGGGAGCTGTGTTGGCTGAGGAATTTCCTTGCTGACATAGGAGCATCACAGTCCACCCCCTTGACCTTATTTGTGGATAACCAGTCAGCAATCTCAGTGGTGAAGCAGCCAGAGCACATGGGCTGCCTCAAGCACCTTGACCGCCACTGGTTCTGGCTTTGCCAAGTGGTTTGTGATGGAAGGATCAGACCTGTATACATCCTGTCCAAGGATATGGTTGCTGACCTGCTCACAAAAACCCTATCGCGAGACGTCGTTGACCGAGTTTGGAGGAAGATGGGAATCGTTGGGGAGTTCTCCCAACTCAATCTTCAGTGATGTTGTGGGTACCCTGTCAGGTGGGAGTGTTGAGTGTATATGTCGGGGAACCACAACACGGTACATCACGTGACCAGTAGATTATTTTCGTGTTCTGAGCCTGACGTCTTCACTAGCTTCTCGCTACTGAACCTGTCGGTCTCAGGTATGTACCAAAGAATACTACTAGCTTCTCGCTACTGAACCCGTTGGTCTCAGTTCTGTCTCAGTGATTTTGTGTGATTCTAAGAATAGGCTGTTCCCGATCCTCATTGTTGTCAGTCTGCTTCCGCTATGCGTAACCTGCTGCAACATTTGGAGCTTACCATTTTCTGCTGCATGGGCTGTTCCCCCTACTACACTGCTACTGGTACCCATCCCCTGTTCCCTAGCAACATTGTAGAAGCAACCTGTCACAACCCCGCCATCTCTGGACCCTCATATGCTGCCCCAACCCTGGCACACACCTCCCTCACACCCAGGCACACACCTCCAGGGCCACCAACAACCTCACAATGCTGCATTGGCAACACCCGTGGCCATCTTCGGACAGACCCCAGGCATCACCAAACCCTGGCATCTTAGCCGACATGTCACCCCAAGGCTGCCCTGTCACTGGATACACCCAAACCCCTGGCATCCTGGCCATCACATAACATTCCGCAACATTCCTCCTGCAAACTGCTGGCACATCACCAGGCCACCTGCTTCTGTGGCATTGACAGGCGCCACCACCATGCTCCATGACCGCCAACCCACCCCATGCAAGACAGCCATGGCCTGTGCCAGCATGCCCAGATGACTGCCATGACCCCGGGGCTGGAAACCTGCCCTGGGGCTTAGCCGGATGACAATCAGATGCTATGGTCCCAGGCTAGAACCCTGCCAGGACTTAGCGGAAGGGTAGTACATAAACCATAGGATAGCATACAAGTCAGGTAGTCTTGATATTCACCATAGTTCTCTGTAGTCTCTATCTCTGTTCCAATCTAGTTTCATGCCTTTGCCTCTCTCTCTCTCTCTTGTCTCATCTCTTGTCTCTTGTCTCTGTGCCTCGTATTTTCATTCCATGACTCATATCTCTGTTCCATAATTCTCCTCTATTTCTCTATCTCCTGTTCCATATCCCTTCCTCTCTATCTCTACTTCCCATTCTGTATCTCTTATTGTCTCCCAGTTTCCTGACCAATACATCCCCTATCCATTCCATACTTATCCCTACCTACTTCCAAACCTACTTCCGTCTCCCAAGTCAATACAATCCTCCCATTCCCCGTTCCCCACTCCATTAAGAACCCCCCATCCCCTGAACTTGTGCTCCTCAACCCGGAGCACTTCCGACCTTGCACGCATCACTACTTGTACCCCAGAGCATCTGGACTTCATCCCGGGCCACTCATAGCTGTACCAGAACTTCCGAGAAGCCCTGGACATGTACTTAGCCTCCTGAGCTTGCCTAGTAAGAACTTGCCAGTGTAGCTGAGCCCCTGTTGTCAGCAGGACCTGACATAATATCAAGACTCTACCTTATCCCGTACTCAATGGCTACATACACCTACGCTTACACCCCCGCTAGGTACAACTACTACGGCTGACCCATCCCCGAGGGCCCACACACCATTAACTCCCCCTACACTCCCTACCCTGCACGCTCCATTGAACACTATCCCACCTTACCCCCATGTCACCAAACACCATGTCATACAGACCCTCCATCAGTCAGGGTCTATCTCCGGACTGGTGCTACAACCCCAGACCAGGCCACCCAGGGGTGTACCCCTGAACCTTGCCTGGTGGGCTACCCGAAACCCTGCCCAGCACCTGAGGCCCCGCCAATGCTGCGTTCTTCGCTCCAGGACCCTATCACCCCTACCCAGCCCCAGTCCAAGAAAACCCCAATACCATCCACTCCCAATGTCCCTGACCCACTGCAGCCCCTCCAGCATGTACCCCATCTTCCCCTCTTGCATGCCAGCAACAGGTTGAGGCCTATGTCTAACAACGCAACGACGTCCTGCACTTGTTGTGCATCACCCCGGCAGCCTTCTCCCAATGTATGAGGGCTCTCCTCATCAGTCTGGGACAGCTCAACATCTCCGGCACCCCGGAGCAGTGGGATGACTGCCTCCTCAACTTCCACGAGAACTACAAAAAAGGCAACCTCCCTGACAACATTGCTAACACTCTGCAGGTGGATGCAGCCCTCCGAGCTGAACTCCTGGCCCTAGTCGATGAAATCCACACCAGCCCCACACCTCAACACTTCAAGGACCCCATCAACCCCATCCACTCTTTCCACGTGCAGCGGGAGGAGCCGAGCCAGCCCTAGAACCAAGTCC
>QGOB01001694.1:0-28513 GCA_003313055.1 Termitomyces sp. MG145
GTAGGTACGGAATGGGCGGGGATGGATTGGCTAGGAGACTGGGGTGGGGAGAGAAAGAGATACGGATAGTAGGTAAGGAAATGGAGAAGAGAAACGGAATGGAGAAACGAGTCACAGAACAGAAACGAGGCACGGAAACGAGAGACGAGAGATGAGAGACGAGCTAAGAGAGAGAGAGAGAGAGAGAGAGAGAGAGAGAGAGACAGGAGAATAGATTGAGATTGAGATAGAGACAGAGACAGAGACAGAGACACGGAAATATGGAGAACTACGGTTAATATCAAGAATACTCGACTCGTATGCTATCCTACGGCTTATGTACTACCCTTCTGCTAAGTCCTGGGTAGGGTTCTAGCCTGGAACTAAGGCACCTGATTCCTCTGGCTAAGTCCTGGGACTGGCTCCCAGCCCCGGGGTCATGATAGTTGTTGGGCGTGCTGGCATGGGTTATGGCGGGCTTGTGTTGGGCGGGTCGGTGGTCGTGGTGTGTGGGGGTGGGGTGGCGCCCTTCAGCGCCAGAGAAGCAGGTGGCCTTGTGATGTGCTGACGGTTCACAGGAGGAATGTTGCAGAACGTTATGTGATGGCTGGGATGCCGAGGGTCCGGATGTGTCCAGTAACAGGGAAGCCTTGGGGTGACGTGTCGGCCGAGATGCTAGGGGTTCGGTGATGGCCAGGGGTCTATTTGGAGATGGCCACGGATGTTGCTGATGCAGCATTGAGAGGTTGTTGACAGTCCTGGAGGTGCGCAAGGGGTGCAACAGAGGTGTGTGTTGGGGCTGGGGCAGTGTATGGGAGTCCGGAGATGGCGGGGTCATGACACATTCTTACTTGTGCTATGTCCCATCTTATTCATGCCAACTTTAAATGATTCAACAAGCACTGTGCTGCTAGAATCTGCTAGACATCTTGGCTTGAAATCTCATTATAGCTCTTAGCCAATATCTTCCCAAACAATCAATCTACACATATTTCCCCTCACTCAAGTTAATTTACTCAATTAAGTAAAAACATACAATGAACTCATTATATGAGGCAAGCTTTTAGATACATACATTTTAGCAAACAATACTCATGCCAAAAACTTCATCCTTGCCTATATGAGATAGAATTTAAGAACATTAATCTTAGCCATCTTTGACACATTGCCCATTCTTCAAATTAGGAAGGCAAACCAAAACTTGTCTACCTTCATATCTTGATTAGAGAGTATTATGCCTACAATTTTTGAATGCCTTTGTGAGCTTAATATTCTGACATAATGCCTTGTAAGATCTCCTGATCTCAAGTATATAATTTTATTCAATCTTTAATGCTATATTTTAATCAAGATATTTTAGAATACAAATCAAACATAGACTTTTTATAAATATATAAGAAAGAAGAAGCTTCAAGAATATTCTGAATCTCATAATCATTTTGCACAATCTTAAGAGACTCATCTCAGATTTCTCAATTCATTTGCATTCTGACATGCTTGTTTTATTTACTAAGGATAAAAAGCTTCTTATGCAAATCAAATGCTTGTAATGCTTCTTTAATCCTTTGAATATACAACTGTATTTGGGCCTTGCTGCTCTAACCCAGCAATAGCTTTCTTCATAGTAATTATTAGGATTTTTTCTATTTTTAATTTTATATCATTTAAAGAATGATTATAAACTTCTTTCTTCTATGCCTTAGTATTCTTATAGTGTTTCTTGTGCACAGTGGTGCTTTTAGACAACTGCCTACTAGGAAGTCTTTTATTTTTTTGATCAAAGTGAAATGAGCTGTTATATATAAGCTTCAATATTTTTTCAGCCTATTGTCATTCATCATTTTTTAGATATTATAAAAGCTATGTTTGACTATAAAAACATTTAGCATATGTTCAATTTCTTATAACAGAGAGTGCTGTGCCTCATTGTCATTGCCAAAGCATAACTTGGGCCTAGCAGAATTTAACTGGAACAATGCATATTGATAGTTTTGCTCAAAGACTTTCATGGATGAAATATCATCTACTATTCTTTGTGTAGAATTGCTCATTCAATGGCTCTTTTGTGGCTGTCTTTATGACAATATACTAAAGTATATTGATAAGGCAGATAGATTCCAACATTAAAAATGCCAAAACTGGTTTAAAAGTCTATATGCAAAATGAGAATATTACATTCTCCATATTCTAGCCACTTAAGAATGACTGAAATCAATTTTAGAATTGATTACCAGCACATCTTCTAAGAGATAAAAAGCTTTTCCAGACTATTTGAGAAAACATCACAGACTATGCTAGTAAGATCTTATTTTTTCTTTATATCTGCATTCTTGCTGTGTATTCCTAAAAAAGATGAAACTTTATGTACTGCTTTGAATGTGCAACAATGCAATGATAGTACAGTCAAAGATGTGACTTCTCTCCTAAAAAGGTCATCAGGAAGAATGTTGCATGAGCCAAAGTTTGCTCAAAGTTTGACTTGACAGATGCATATGAGCAAGCAAAAATTCACATTTCAAAGATGCTATTTACATAACCAATGGGAACATTTATCAGCAATATTATGCAAATTAGCAATTGCAATGTGCCAATAACTTCTCAAAAACTGATGACCTTAGTATTTTAATATGTCATTGGAAGATTTATACATGTTTATTTGGATGATATATTCATCTTTTCAGATTTCATAGAAGAGCATGAAGAGCATTTCATTTGTGAATTTGTATTTTAGAAACTGAGAGTAAATAAGCTCTATCTGAAATGAAAAAAGAAAAGCAAACTATACTCCATAACAGTGGAGTATTTAGAGCATATTACTGATGACTAGAGAATATATCCAGATATGGATGAACTCAACTGTACTTAAGAGTGGTGAGTGTCGTATAACTATAATAACATCCAACAGTTGAGTGGACTAGTAAATTACATTAGTACTTTCTTGCCAGATATTTTAGGATATACTGACTCACTGGGGACCATGACTCTGAACAAAGCTCCATTTTACTGAAGACCATTGCATCAACAATCTTTTGACATAATCTACAAGCTAAAAATGCTAGCAGTATTAAAAGCTTTCCTCAAATTAGAGAATAAACTAAGAGGCTATATATAAAATTCATATGATTATGAATTGTAAGGTGTTTGAATTTTCTAAGATGCAAGTACACTTATTTTTATGGCAGAAATAGTGGATATACTATATGTTGAGATATCACTTTGAAAAATCACTGATTGTTTGTCTTGATACTTCAAGAATAATACTGCAGACAATGGATATGAACCAGGCAAGTATGTCCAGGCAGACAGATACATATATCTAGCTGGCAAGAATTTGACAATTTAGCATTTCACTGAGATCAAGGAGGATATCATTAAAATATGACCAATGCAAGCTCAGGAATAGTGCTTGCTTAAAGAACTGCTTGGAGCAGCAGAATTCAGATATTTAAAATATAAACTGGATGTTAAAACAGCATACTAAAGGTTATAACAGCATTTCAGAAGACTAAAAGCTAATTCATTGGATATGGCACTGCAGAAAGCCTTAGCTTCATTTACTAGTGAACAAAAACTCTTGATGCTAGAGGCAGACAAATCTATTAAAAATTAAGTGTAAATATGCATCAGACCAAATATATGGAAATTGTTTATTATCTGACAAAAAATGCACTTTTCACATTCTACTAAGGACTAATCTACATCAAAAATAGTCATGGAAATTAAGTAATAGAAATTTCTTAGCTAAATTCATTGATTACAACACTTTTCAAGCAAGCTCACCACAATAGTGAGACATTTTGAAATACAGTATATACTGAATTATGCATATAGGATTTTGGTGACTACAAATAGTATGTCAGTGTTCAGAGGTTACAGAGGTGACTGAGATGTCAGCTTGTATATGTTACATAAGCAATTTGTTACTAAATCTCTGGGATATTAGTGTGCAGATATGGCTGGGGCAACTTGTTTCTGAAATCCTGGAAGGTTGCTATTGCAATGCAGAAAAATGTGCATTTAGCATTCTTGTATGTTTTTTGAAGCCTGCACTATATTAAGAGCAGATTGTAGTTGGCAATCTTAATGGGGGCATGTAACTGGACATATACTATAATTATCTCATTGTTCATGTTTTATTTAGACATAATAATGCTGAGTATAAAATTCCATTTAATATGTAATTGTAGTTGATCCTTACATTCTTGTCATCCTTAATTGAAAGTACAGACACTACTAGTAAAAATTAAAATTTGTAAAACTTCAAAATTATGATTTTGTTACAAATGTATATATAGTAGTAGCTCAATTAACATTAAGCATGATATATCTATGAAGGTTAAAGAAACTTGCCTTGTGTTACTGTCTCCAGCACATTCCAAGTCCTTGGCATAGGTCCATTGCACAACTAGTGGAATCTCTACATTGGCACTCTTGTGTTATTTATCTGTTACTTTATTTGTCTTCTTGGATACCTCCTGCACTTGAAATACAACTATGTGCTTCAAAAAAAAAGGAAATGAAAAAAACTCCTGCTTCAAGTTCTTGTCTTGTTTCTTTCTTGATTAGATTGTAATAACAATCTCATTAAGAAGCCTGTAATGGACCACATACTATATTGTAATGTAGACATATACTGCTATATATACAAATAATGGTTGCAGCATGACAATACCAATGAATTTTCTGTTATTATCTGTTTACAGTACATCTTTGACAATTGGTTAGATTCATTTTGTGTGAAATAAGGACTTGAGTTCTACATCTGGAAATATATTAAAGAAAAATGTAGCAGCAAAGTTATACAGTTCTCAAAAAAATGCTGCTCACAAGGCTACAGCTAATTATTATATGATCTTGCAAGACAGTTTCCAATTAGTGAATTAACTATATATAGTGTGAATACAAAAAAATTACCCTTAGATAATCATTAGTAGATATAATAGTATAATTAATAGTAAATATTTCAAAATCATAATTTAGTGATATGTAAGTAAAGATGAGCTCAATGAGCTCATAAGAAATGCATCACACTCTCTTCTTTCAAACCACAGTTTGGTCTGAGTAATGAAAGAAGTTTTTCAGCATTAAAGAAAATTGTGTAAAGGAAAGACAATAGTGGCTTTGCACTTCCAGTGTAAAAGTGTTAGTCTTGTGGGTTTGTAACTGCATTTTCCAATTATGAGCAGAAACAGTATAAAGCATGTCATGCAATTGAATCTAATTTAAGAGTGTAGCTTAATTATTCATCTGCACTCCAGCAATAGTTTATATCCATCCTCCTTATTGCTTCTTCCACCTTGCTGTTGTATTAGGAATGGACATATCCTTTATAATGGAAGAATACAAATTGTGAACTGGTCACATGATGACTCTCATATTGGAGTTGTCAACCACTATAGTCATAACATGGTCTTATCATGACAAAAAAAATGTTCCTGCTAACACAGCAAGTGATATTGTCATGACCCCGCCATCTCCAGACCCTCATACACTGCCCCAACCCTGGCACACACCTCCTCCGCACCCCTCACACACCTACAGGGCTACCAACAACCTCACAATGCCACACTAGCAACACCCATAGCTATCTCCAAACAGAACCCTGGCATCTCAGCTGACATGTCACTCTGAGGCTTTCCTGTCACTGGATACATCTGAACCCCCAGCATCATGGCCATCACATAACATTCCACAACATTCCTCCTGCAAACCGCCGGCACATTACTAGGCCACCTGCTTCTGTGGCATTGACAAGTGCTACTACCATGCTCTACAACTGCCAACCCACCCTATGCAAGACAGCTGCAGCTATAAGGGCAACCTTTGGAGGCTATGGCACAGTCACACAGCTGGCAGAGGGATATCCAAAGTATATTCAGTACTGTACAGTGTCTAAGAACATAGCTACTCACCTGGCAGAGGGATATCCAAAGAGAACAAGTCTGAGGAATCCCTATGCCAGAGTGGACGCTTCTGGGGGCTCAGAAGTGTGGGAGTCAACTGTACAGTACAAATAAGCCACTGAAAAAGGTGTGTGGGAATAAAAGATGAAAAACTCGGACATTGCCAGAGAGTTGATTGGTAAGGACCATCAGGTGACTCTGGCACATCAGGTGATCAAAAATGTGAACAGAATGAAAGGAACAGAAGGGAAAAGGATAGGGAGAAAGGACAGGAAGGGAAAAGAAAGTGGATGCAAATGGGGGGTCCCCTGACAGCAGCCTGCACCAGCATGCCCTGACAACTGCCATGACCCCAGAGCTGGAAACCTGTTCCGGGACTTAGCCAAAGGACAATCAGATGCTACAGTCCTGGGCTAGAACCCTGCCTGGGACTTAGTGGAAGGGTAATATATAAACCATAGGATAGCATACAAGTCAGGTAGTCTTGATATTCACCTTAGTTCACCATAGTCTCTATCTCTGTTCCAATCTAGTTTCATGTCTCCATCTCTCTCTTTTGTTTTGTCTCTTGTATCTTGTCTCCATGCCTTGTACTTCCATTCCATGACTTGTATCTCTGTTCCATATCTCTCCTCCATTTTCCTATTTCCTGTCTTGTATCTTTTCCTCTCTATCTCTACTTCCCGTTCCATATCTCTTATCATCTCCCAGTTTCCTGATCAATCTATCTCCTATCTGTTCTGTGCCTATCCCTATCAACTTCTGAACCTACTTCTGCTCCCCAATCAATACAATCCTCCTGTTTCCCATTCTCCCCCTCCACTAAGAACCCCAATCCCCTGAACTTGTGCTCCTCAACACAGAGCACTCTTGACCTTGTGCGCATCACTACTTGTACCCTGGAGCATCCAGACTCCACCCTAGGCCACTCATTGCTGTACTGGAGCTTCTGAGAAGCCCCAGACCTGTACTTGGCCTTCCAAGCTTGCCTACCAGTGTAGCTGAGCCTCCATTGTTAGCGGGACCTGACATAATATCAAGACTCTACCTTATCCTGTACTCAATGGCTACGTACACCTATGGCTACACCCCCACTGGGTATGACTACTACGGTCAACCTATCCCCAAGGGTGTCAGGTCCCGCTGGACAGGGGCTCAGCTACACTGGCGAGTCCTTACTAGGCAAGCTCAGGAGGCTAAGTACAGGTCCGGGGCTTTGCAGAAGCTCCAGTACAGCTACGAGTGGCCTGGGGGAAGTCCGGATGCTCTGGGGTATGAGTAGCGATGTGTGCGAGGTCAAAAGTGCTCCGGGTAGAGAAGCGCAAGTGTGGGGGTTAGGGTAGTGTTGTAACGAAAGAGGAATGGGGAGCGAAGGGGGATGGTATGGATTGGGGAATGGGAGTGGGTGCCCAGTTGCAGCACGAATAGATTGAGATTGAGATAGAGACAGTGACAGTGACAGTGACACAGAAATACGGAGAACTACGGTTAATATCAAGACTACTTTACTTGTAGGCTACCCTATGGCTTATGTACTACCCTTCCACTGAGTCCTGGGTAGGATTCTAGCCTGGGACCGAGGCACCTGATTCCTCCGGCTAAGTCCTGGGACTGGCTCCCAGCCCCAGGGTCATGATAGTTGTTGGGCGTGCTGGCACGGGTTACGGCGGGCTTGTGTCGGGCGGGTCGGTGGTCGCGGTGCATGGGGGTGGCGCCCTTTGGTGCCAGAGAAGCAGGTGGCCTTGTGACGTGCTGACAGTTTGCGGGAGGAATGTTGCGGAATGTTATGTGATGGCCGGGATGCCAGGGGTCCGGATGTGTCCGGTGACAGGGAAGCCTTAGGGGGACGTGTCGGCCAAGATGCCGGAGTTTGGTGATGGCTGGGGATCTATTTGGAGATGGCCACGGGTGTTGCCAGTGCAGCATGGGGAGGTTGTTGGCGGTCCCGAAGGTATGCAAGGGGTGCAGGGGAGGTGTGTGTTGGGGCTGGGGCAGCATATGACACCCAGTAAGGAGGTGTGGGGTCGGAGTCGGTAAGGAAGTGTGAGAGACTGGTAAGAGATAATAGTGCGGCTGCTAGTGTCTGTACCAAATTGTCATGGGATGAGGAATCTGTAAAAGACCTAGAAGGTTGTTAAGTAATATAGGAGGAGTTAACGGAAATATACGAGTTGCTAGCCGTAAGCACTAGCGTTAACAAAGGCAAACTGAGAGCACTCCTATGGTGCTTAATGAAGGCAAAGCAAGGGCACCTGTATAGTGCGTAACAAAGGCAATGAGTGCTAATCCAACAATACTGTTGGGCTGAGCACAAAGAGCAAAGGAGACTGGACTGGGTAAACCCAATTCAGCCGTTAATGAAGCATGAGTGTGAATAAGATCTTAAGTGTAGTCTGAAGCGGGGACTAGACTCTGGTACAATTTGATGATGTTTAGCTACTGACAGGGCAGTATTTATAGGTACGTAAGGTAATAAAAGGGGAAACCAGTAAGAGATAGTAAGCGTAGTGGTTGCATGTGATAATGCATGTTGGGGGCTGCTATTGAATAGGAAAATTGTAAGTAATATGATAAAATTGTAAGTAGATCAAGAAAGAAAAATAGTAAATGAAAATTATTTTACGATCAATCATCAGCCGCCAGTCGGGGGTCATAGAGAGGGGGCTGGATTGTCGAAGGTTGGCTGGGTTGTTAAGGGAAAGGTCAGTAATGGTCGGTGTCATTAGTGGTCAGTCGGTAGTGGTCACATGCTAAGATCACGTGCTTAGTTTGACTTGTCAGTGTTGGGCAGCCAGTGCTGACTGAGTTGTATCACCGTCTACTCTTTCCATGTGCAGCGGGAGGAGCTGAGCCAGCCCCAAAACCAAGTCCCACCCCTGACCCAATGCCAGCAGTGGAAACTCAATGCCACCTCCACAATCCTCCAATCTCTGAACCCAGAAGGAGGTCTCTTCAACCAGCCTGCTGCCTACACCATTGGTCTCTTGTATTGTGCCAGGGCCCATTCTGTCCTCAGCATCTTTCACACTTGGCCCTAGCCAGAACCAACCAGACCTCCCTGCACTGAGCCCAGGCAGTCTGCCCTCCCCCTCAACAAAGCCACATTTCCCCACACCTTATCCTATGTCAACAATCCTGCACCCCCAATGAGGAGGCAACCAGACCTGGCAAGGCACCTCTTCTCCAGTACCTGACTTCGTCCACAACAGACCCCCCCATCTCAACCTCAGAGACAACTATGGGAATGGACCCCCTCCATGCAAACCATGCTCTGGGGCTCCAGTACCTCTGTGCCCTCCTCCCAGTCAGACCCATCCCCTCTTTTCCACAGGACCACTGTGCCCCTCCTTTCCCTCAGGACCTCCACCTCCCCCTGGACCACTACCTGGCAATCACAAGCCACATGGGCCACCTCCCCCGGGAGCCCCCTCACCTCCTAGAGCACCTCCACACCCTCAATGGGCCCCCAGACCTGCTTCTGGAGGCAATGGCCCCTCACCCAGCGGGTGACCCCCAGACAGTGGACCTCCAGGTGGATGGGGCCCGTCTAAGAATGCCTTCCCCTTCAACAGCCTGGCAGCAACAACTTCCACTATTATTACAATGCTAGTCCCACATGAAGCCAAAATGCCCCATATGACACCTGCAATGCACTGGCTTGCAAAGGGAAGCTTGACATATAAAACTGGAACCTTTCACAGGCTGCGACCCTCGCAAGTGGCGCACCTACCTTACCCAATGCCTCACCATGTTCCAGGCAAAGCTGGTCACCTTCCAGCTTGAGAACTCCAGGATTGCATTTGCAATGTCATACCTCCAGGGCATCGCCTGTGATCACTACACTGCCCTTCTCTGGTATGACTCCAGCAACCCCATCCTTTCCAACTTGCAGGCCTTTTTCTAGGAGTCCTCTGGCAAGTTTGGTGTCTACAACACCCTAGCAGAAGCAGAGAAGACAATCATCAACCTCCAGATGCGCTCGGAGGAGCGCTTCACCAGTTTCATTGTCTGGTTCAAATGGGAAGCCTACAAAATGGGCTGGAACTACAATGCCCTCCAGTTTGCTCTCCACCATGCACTACCCCAATGCATCAAGGACATCCTCCATATGGCCTCTAAGCAAACCACATATGGCAGGTATAAAGCACTTGTCACTCAAGTCAACCAGTGGTATTAGGAAGACCAAAGCAAGTTTGTGGCCCCCCAGAACAGTTGAAACTCCACAAACAACCCTTCCTGGCAGCCATAGGGGACACATGCAGGATTGCCTGCTGGTGTCACCCCCATTCCTTGTCTTGACCCTAGCCAAGGACCTGCTGGACTAGCTCAACCCCCAGGCTCTTGCTCCCTTGCTCAGCTCAATGCCACTGCCCTCAACAAAGTCATGGAGACCTCTTTCAATGAGTAACCCTTCCTGACCTCCCTGACACCTCTGGTGACAAAGAATCTTTACAGGCCAACTGGGTCTGGAACTCCAACCAACCCTGGATTGATGTACCCAGCAATGTGCAGGAGTGCCGGCACAAGGAAGGTTTGTGCATCCTGTGTGGCAAGCAAGGGCACTTCATCAATGACTGCCTCAAATGCTGCACCATGGACTGCGTGGTCTAGACCATCAACAGTGAAAATTGGGACTACCAATTTATGGAAAATGAGCCAGCAGTTTAGCTCCGAAAGACACACTAAATTGTGGACCAGACCTTAACATCTTCTCCACTATGGCTTCTTACCTCCATGCAACAATTTTATCCTCAGACACCCCCATGGCTTACCTCTCCTCACAATCTTGACAGGCCCTCCTTATCAGTACCTCCCTTGATTCTGTCCTCATTAACACCCTTGTTGACAGTGGTGCCACCAACAATTTTGTTAATGAGTCCCTGGCCTTGTCAATCCCTCACTCCCTTCAATGCCTACTCATCCCCATCCAACTCCAACTCTTTGACAGTGTATCACGTCCTTGGGAGCCATCACCCACTTCAATCACATTTACAGATGGCCAGCAGCAGGAAGTCCAGCTTCTTGTAACCAAGCTTCATGCTGCCAACCCTCTTATTCTGGGACTCTCCTGGCTCCACGTGACCAACCCCTGAATTGATTGGCAGAACCTCATGCTCTGCCCCCACTGGCAACCCACACCTGCATCCAAACCCATCCTCCTTTGCCTCACCCTGGGCACAGATGCCCCGGAGCACCTTGCGTACCCGCCACCAACACCCCACCAACCTTGCTCAATCTCTGCCCAATCCTTCATCATCAACGCCTGACTAGGCAGCCTCCCCAACACACTATCCACCCTCATTGATAGCGGGACCATCAAGATGTTTGTTAGCAAATGGTTATGGCTACTCCCTAGCTCCCTTAGAAAAACCCTGGAACTCCAGCTCTTTGACAGAAACATCGCTACTTCCGGCCCCATCACCCACTCCCACTCTGACACCCTTCACCTCAAAAATGGCCTCCAGTTCCCAGTGAACCTCCTGGTCTTCTCCCTTCTAGAGTCAACCCCGATTGTCCTCAGACTACTCTGGCTGTGTGACGTCAACCCCAACATCAACTGAGGATCTCACAATGACCTTCCCAGGGCCTGATGCCAGCCTGGCCGCCGCTATCCCTCTCAAACTCCACACCATGGAAGGCCATGCCACACCGGAGCTGCCTGCAACCCCCAAAAGTGACTCTGAGCCACTCTGGACTCCAACCCCATGCCCAATCCTCCCCTTTCCCCCCAATATTCCCCAAAACCAGTATAAAGGTCCCTTTTACTCAGCCCTGGGCCTCAAAACACCCCCTCTACCCTCTCCTGGCAATGCACCCAAGAAATTCCTTGATCCTGCTGATCTGGACATCAAAATTATAGGCCCGGAACCCTTTGCACGCATCCTATGGGATGGCACCCCAGCTTTCCAACTCCATATATTCCCAGCCCTCCCTGAAGAGCACCTCTGCACTGAGGACACCCCCATCAAACTAAAAACAGAGGGACAAATCTTATGCAAAGTAGTCCCCTCTGAATACCATGAGTTCGCCGATGTCTTCTCCAAAGGGAGCACCAAGGAACTTCTCCCACACTGATTGTATGACCATACAATCAACCTTGAAGAGGGTACCTTACCCCCATTTGGCAAGGTCTACAATATGTCTAAAGTGGAGCTCCATGCACTCAAGGACTACCTCAACAAAATGCTTGGCAAGAGATTCATCTGACCCTCAAACTCTGCTGCCAGATCACCCATACTATTTGCAAAGAAGAAGGACGGCTCCCTTTGACTTTGTGTTAACTAGTAGGGACTCAACAAAGTCACCAAAAAGAATTGGTACCCCCTCCTCCTCATTGGCAATCTGGTCAACTGTCTCCACAGTGCCAAAATCTACACCAAAATAGGCCTTTGGTTGGGCTACGACAATGTGCACATAGCTCCAGGACACAAATGGAAGACCGCCTTCTGCATCTGCTACAGACTCTTTGAGTACCTTGTCATGCCCTTTGGAATGACCAACTCCCCTGCTACCTTCCAATACTTCATGAACAACATCTTCCACAACATGAGCGATGTCTTTGTGATCATGTACCTTGACAATATCCTCATCTACTCCAACTCCCTTGACAACCACTGGAAGCACATGCGCCAAGTCCTGGAATGCTTCCAGAGATATCACCTTCACACCAAACCAGAGAAGTGTGCCTTTCACGTCACAGAGGTAGAGTATCTGGGTGTGATAGTCTTCCCAGACGGAGTGCACATAGACCTGGTCAAGATCCAGGCCATCCTCAACTGGCTGCTCTCTCGGAATGTCAAGGAGGTACAATCCTTCCTGGTCTTCACTAACTTCTTACTGCCAGTTCATAGATAACTACTCCAGCATCACAAAACCCCTCAACCGGCTCACTCAGAAGGACACTCCATGGAATTGGGACAGCAAGTGCCAGAGCATATTTGAACTCTTCAAATCCATCTTCACCTCCATCCCAATCCTCTGGCACTACCATCCATCTCTCCCCATTGTCTTGGAATGCAACACTTCTGACTATGCCATCACCAGCATCCTCTTGCAGATGGACCCCGGCAGCAGCAAGCTCTGCCCCATTGTCTTCTACACATGCTCAATGATCCTGGCAGAGCTCAACTACGACATCTACAATAAGGAGCTGCTTGCCATAGTCAAAGCCTTCAAGCAATGGCAGGCCTACCTTGAAGAAGCGCTCCACCACATCCAAGTCTACTCTGATCAGAACAACCTCCAGTACTTCATGACCACAAAGCAGCTCAGCTGCTGCCAAGCCCACTGGTTGGAAACTCTCTCAGAGTATGACTTCATCATTCACTACTCCTCTGGCCACCTTGGAGCCAAACCTGATATCCTCACCCAACAACCGGACGTCTACTCAAAAAAATCATTCAAGGCAGAGCAGAACTTCTTTAACCACCAAGTCATCATTCCCTCCAAGCACCTTCACACCATACTGATTATAAACAAGGAAGGGATCCTACACAAAATCTACAACGCACCTCTGGACCCCTTCTTCATCCAGCATGACCTCTGGAACACTCCAGAAGGTGCCCCACTGATCCCATCAGCCTTCACCCTATCCCCTGACAACTTCCTCCTCCTCCAGGACGGTCAAATCTACACCCTGGACCACAAAAAGATATGTCTCAATATCCTCCAACAACATCATGACTATAAGCTGCAGGGACACCTGGGAATCTGTAAGACTGTTCAGCTCATCTCCCAGACTTACTTCTGGCCTGGACTCAAGTGCAATGTCACCTGGTATGTCTGAGCCTGTGAATCCTGCCTCCAGGCCAAAGTCCCCCATCATTGCCCCTATGGTCTTCTTAAGCCCCTCCTCATCAGCCGCTGCCCCTGGTCATTGATCTTCCTGGACCACATTGTCAAACTCCCTGACTCCAATGGCTTTGATGCCATACTTGTGATAGTCTGCCACCTCACAAAACAAGCCATCTTCATTGCATGCCACACCACTGACAATGCCCTGGAGTTTGCCCAGATCTTTCTCAAACATGTGTTCTCCAAGCACAGGCTTCCTGATGACATCATCTCCAACCATGGTCCTCTCTTCATCTTCTGGTTCTGGCAGTCTCTGTGCAAGGCCTTGGAAATAAAAACTAATCTATCCACTGCCTATCATCCAGAGATCAACAGACAGACCAAATGCATGAATCAGACCTTGAAGCAATACCTCTGCCTCTATGTCAACTACCAACAGGACAATTGGTAGGACAATATGCCCATGGCGCGCATGGTGAGAGAAGTCCCAAAAAGGCTTGCACCTCCTTCTTGTTCCTTGGTTTAGGCCATTCCGCTATGCCAGCTACCTTTGCAGGGTCCATCTCTGCCGTTCCATGCGATATGATCAGGCCAAGATATTCAACCTTTATCTGTTCAAATTCGCACTTCTCTGGCTTGAGGTAGAGCTGGTGTTGGCAAAGACGCTCTAGGACAAGATGTGTGATACGACAATGCTCCTCAAGAGTCTTGGTGTAGATGAGAATGTCATCGAGATACACGCAAACAACTCCTTCTGCAATGAGATCACGGAAGATGTCATTTATCATCGTCTGGAAGGTGGCAGGGCTATTGGTCAAGCCAAAGAACATTACCAGGGGTTCAAAAAGTCCGTGATTGGTCTGGAACGCTGCCTTCCACTCATCACCTTCTTTAATGCATACATTGTTGTAGCCCCAGCGGACATCCAACTTGGTCAAGTAACATGCGCCTTGGAGATTGTTAATAAGCTCAGAGATGAGTGGCAGCGGGTAGCAATTCTTAACCATCATCGCATTCAGGATACAATAATCCTGAACCAGACGTAGAGACCCATCCTTCTTCTTGATGAAGAAGACTGGGGAGGCCATGGGTGACTTTGAGGGGCGGATCCGACCAGAGTCGAGGTTCTCCTGTAGGAAGGCGTCTAACTTGTCCTGCTCTCAAGGGGCTAGTGGGTAGACCTTGCAGCTAGAGGGTTCAGCTTCAGGGGGAAGCTCAATTGCATGGTCCCACTGCTTACACCCTGGGAGCGAGTCAAAGAATGCCTTGGAAAACACGTCATCAAAGTTGCGCAGGTGATGGGGGATAATGCTACCCGATGATTTGGGCTGAGAATTGGCTGCAAATGCCTGGGCCAGCCGCTGAGAGGTGGTCTGGCTGGCCCAGATCTCAGCTTCAGTTGGAGGCAGTCTCAACATGGTAGCATATATCCAGTCACCTACTTCAATAGCCTCGTCCGGAGACTCAGGGTCAGGAGCGCTGACAAATTCACCCTCTCTTCCATCTTCCAACTGGAATCCACATCCTACACCTTGGACGTCCTCATAGAGGGCCTCTCTATGGGAGAATGCTAGAGGGGGAGAGTTCAGAAGGTCAATATCGGAGAAGCGAAGGTGACCCACACGACAAATGCGGATAGCAGCACACTCCCGGACCTTGGTTCGGCACTCATCTCGTGCTTCTTTGGAACAGGTGGAGCAGCGCCAACATTGGCTCATCTTCACCTCTCCCTTGGACCAATCAATCTTGGGGTTGTGCTCACAAAGCCAAGTGAACCCCAGGATCATGTCCTGTTTTCCCAAACTTGTGACCACAAAGACAGCACGTTTGGCATGTGCACGATAGCGTAGCACTAGGTCTACAACAAAGTGGATAGACCCAGCTTTGTTATGAGTGCCATCTATGTTGTACACAGGAATGGGATGAGTGAGAGGTTGAGTGGTGAGACCGTGTCGCTCCACATATGCCATGTCAATGAACATTCCCGTGGCACCACTGTCAAGTAAGGCAGAGACATGACATATCTGTTGGGTGTCTGTCGTTTCCACTTCTACGTTGAGATGCAGGGAGTTGGAAGATGGCATGGCAGCCACAATGTATTGACAAGGAAGATGCCACTCCCAGGCTGGGATACGACGGACAAGATGTGGGGGAATGGAGGGGGACTCCAGCTGAATCCTCAGCTGAAGGAGTATCTTGTATGGTGGAAGGGATGCTCTCGGTCTCAGGTTCAGTTGTAGAATTACTAGCAGATGTATTGGCAAATTCTACAGACAGACAGGAGAATTGATTAGCATTGAGTGGTGGAGGCGTACAACTCATCCATCGCTCAGTTAAAAATCCTCTTCTGCTTCAAGAGGAGAGGTGTTGCCAACTACCAGCTCCTCAGAGACTGTCTCCAGCGTGGCAGTATCTGGTGAGAGTGCGCCAACAGCATCCTTAGCAGCAAGCAGCTGCATCAGGAGCTCCTCTTGCTCTACTGGCAACAGGTAGCAAACCTCCAAACCCTGAGGGCAGTAGCACGTGAAGTGACCAGGCTTTCCACAGCAGCGACAGAGCAAAGGGGTGGAGGAACGCTGACGGGAGGCATCAACGTCCATCGGGATGCCTGCAGGTAAGGGGAGAGGGGCAAGAGGAGCAGGTCGGACTGCTGGGAGTGGATGAGGAGTGGGATGAGTTGCGAACGTCATGAGGAGGTGAGGGCGAAAGGACATCGCTGGGCGAGACTGAGAGTAAAGGCAGCATAACTCACGTTTCAGCTCCATGAGCTGCCACTGGTCTTGAGCTACCTTGAACCAGGATTCAATGTGCTCATCACTGGGTCGACCTTCAGCCAGATTATTGATTTGGTCGATGATGGTGGGGTGAAGGCCATCCCAGAAGGTAAGACAAAGTTGGAGACTGTCCGGGTACCCAGCCTGCTCAACGAGCGCCCTAAAGGAGTCAATATACTCATCCAGCATGCGCTTCCCTTGACCATACTGGTCTCAGTCTTGCAGAAAAAGTGCTGCAGTCTTCGCTGAGTCTAGAGGAAAGAACTCTGCACAGAAATCAGCCTCGAAGGATGCCCAATCCGCAAAGCTGCTTATTCCACCAGGGCGTCAGAAAACTCGTAGCACATAGGTTGATGCACAACCAGTCTTCATGTAGGAGAGCACCCAGGTGATCTTCAGCATGTCGGAGGTGAAAGCGTCACCAGCAAGCTGGATATAGATGATGCAGGATTGCAGAAAACGTTTGCCTGTCGTGCGACTACCATCGTAGGCATCTGGGAGTGCAGGTCGTGGAATTTTGGCAAGCGAGGGGGATGAAACAACGCTATGAGGTGGCAAGGGTCTTGCTGGAGGCGTGGGCATCATAGGAACTGAAGGGGATAATTGGGGGAGGTGCTCTACGAGCGCTTGAAGAGATTGAGCGATGGTGTCCGTAGTTTGGCGCAGTCCAACAAATTCTGTGGTGTGATGGGTAAGAGAGTCTTGGGTGGCCTGCACCTAGGCTTCTAGAGCAAGCAGTCAGTTCCAGGCCTCATTTTGGGGGCTAGAGATGCCCGAGAAATTGGCTGGGGGGACTGGTTGGGTCATAGGGGCACACCAGGGCAGTAGACAGTAAGGTGGGGGAGCTAACAGGCAGGAGTGGGACCCTGGAGGCAGAAAAGAGGCAGACAGGGGAGCACAACTGCTTGGGTAATCACAGACCAGTTAAAGAGACTTGTTCTGCTGTAAGGGCAACCTCTGGAGGCTGTAGCACAATCACACAGCTGGCAGAGGGATATCCAAAGTATATTCAGTACTGTACAGTGTCTAAGAACATAGCTACTCACCTGGCAGAGGGATATTCAAAGAGAACAAGTCTGAGGAATCCCTATGCCAGAGTGGACACTTCTGGGGGCTCAGAAGCATGGGAGTCAACTGTACAGTACACATAAGCCACTGAAAAAGGTGTGTGGGAATAAAAGATGAAAAACTCGGACATTGCCAGAGAGTTGATTGGTAAGGACCATCAGGTGACTCTGGCACATCAGGTGATCAAAAATGCGAACAGAATGAAAGGAACAGAAGGGAAAAGGATAGGGGGAAAGGACAGGAAGGGAAAAGGAAGTGGATGCAAATGGGGGGTCCCCTGACAGTATCCTTGCAGCATCCTTTATGGCCAGAAACTCCATGATGAGCGCTTCTTGTTTGTCAGCAGACAAGTAACGCATGTTGAGCTCGTCTGGGCAGCTGCAAGCCCAATGCCCAGTCTTCCCACAATGGTGGCACACAGAGGAAGGGACTCCTCCTTTCCTCCTAGCAGCATTGATGTCCATGGGCACTCCCATGGAGATCTTTGCCAGTGGAGCCACTACCAAGGTCCAAAGTGCTGGACTTCATATGGCAGAGGCAGCTGCAAGTGCAGGTAATGGGGGTGATGCCCAGTGGACAGGGAGTTTAGTGGGGGGAGCCAGCAGCATTGGTGGACATGACCAAAAGGTGTGAAACACTTCAAACTGTCACTCAGCATGAGTGTTTTGATCCACCAGACACACCATTGCAATCCAGCCCTCTATGTCATCATCCTGGAGGCATTTGTACACCATGCCATCAATCTGCTTATAGATCAATGAGTTGAGTCCATGTCAGAAGCAGAGAATCAGCTGTGCAGACCTGGGAAACCCCAAACAACAAACCAGCTGTTTGAACCCATCAATATATGCATTGAGGGTGTGGCTCCTGCTGGTGGTAAGAGGTGCCTTCTAACATGAGGGCAGCACAGTGTGCTTTGTCAAGGTGCATGAACTCAGAGAGGAACCAAGATTCAAAAGCAGCCCAGTCAGGAAACATATTGGTGTCATCTTCCAGGATCTCCTGCACCAAATCAGTAGCACAGCCCACATTCATGTACAACAATGCCCACTTGATGGTCCATACCAGATCTCTGAAGGAGAAGGTGTGCAAGCTAATATACAGCTTGCAGAATGTCAAAAATTGGCGTCTCTGAGCCCAATTGCCATCCAAGGAAGGGATGTCAGGTCCTGCTGACAACAGGAGCTTAGCTGCACTAGCAATTCCTTACTAGGCAGGCTTGGGAGGCTAGGTACAAGTACAGGGCTTAGCAGAGGCTCTGGTGATACTACAGGGGTCTGGGATGAAGTCTGGAAGGTCTGGGATTACAAAGTAGTGACATGCACAATGGTAGGAATGTCCCGGAGTTGGAGAGCACAAGTTTGGGAAGTGAAGTTTAAAGGGTGAGATAAAGAAGAGAAAGGGAAGATGAGATTGATTGGAAATGGAGATAAGTCCAGGATGTAAGGGCAACCTCTGGAGGCTATGGCACAATCACACAGCTGGCAGAGGGATATCCAAAGTATATTCAGTACGGTACAGTTTCTAAGAACATAGCTACTCACCTGGCAGAGGGATATCCAAAGAGAACAAGTCTAAGGAATCCCTATGCCAGAGTGGATGATTCTGGGGGCTCAGAAGCATGGGAGTCAACTGTACAGTACACATAAGCCACTGGAAAATGATGTGATGTATGGAAAAACTAAAAGGGGTAAAAACTCGAACATTGCCAGAGAACAGATTGGTAAGGACCATCAGGTGACTCTGGCACATCAGGTGACCAAAAATGCAAACAGAATGAAAGGAACAGAAGGGAAAAGGATAGGGAGAAAGGATAAGAAGGGAAAAGGAAGTGGATGCAAATGGGGGGTCCCCTGACATCACCCCTCCTTTAGGATGCAGCATCTCAATGCATTGGGTAGAAGAAGTTCTGAATGGCTGCATCAACCGGTGAGATGTAATAAACCCCTCAAATGGCCTTGGGTGCATTAGGATGCTGCTGGTAGAAGTCCTGAACTAGCTGTGGCGCCCAAACGTTCTCCTGTGGTTCCCAGGATACATCTTCCAGACTGTAACCCTTCCACTTTACCTTGAACTGCAGCTTCTGCCAGAATAAGCAGCTGTCCAGTATCTTCTCCACCTTGTACTGTTCTTTGTTATTGACCAATACTGGCAGGGGCAGTGGCCTAGGACAACGGCCTAGGATGGGGTCACTTGATGCTGGAGAGAGCTTTACCACATTGAACACTGGGTGGAGTTGATGCAGGCTCTTGGGGAGACGCAGTCAATAAGCTAGGGGGCCCACTTGCTGCTCTACTACAAATGGTCCCAGATGACAATGTGACAGTTTCCATGAAGGTTGCGTCGTGGTGATGTCTGATGCATTGAGGTAGACACGGTCTCCTGGTCAATACTTGGGAGCGGGAGTACGACCACAATTGTAGTATCTGGCCATATTGTCCTTGGCCTTTGTCAGCACTGCCTTTGCCTCCTCCTGGGCTGCTCTCATCCTATCCACAAAATCATTCACCGTGTCATTGCTAGAAGGGCATGCTTGTGGTTCAAAACCCATGCGGGGGTGATGGCCTGTGTCCAAGAAGAAGGGGAAGAACTGAGTCGAGGCATGGACATGATTGTTATACTGGAACTCTGCATCCAGTAGTAGCTCATCCCAGTTGTCTTGCTGTTCATTACAGAATAGACGCAGATACTGCTCCAGCTCCTGATTAACATGTTCTGTTTGCCTGTCAGACTGAGGATGATATGCTGTCGAGGTGTGCAGTTTAATGCCCAGGAGTCGATACAGCTTGCGGGTGAACTCCGCCACAAACTGAGGTCCTCGGTCTGAAACATAGGCGTCAGACAGACCATGCAGCTTCCAGACATTCTTCTGGTAGAGGTTGGCAGCCCCCATGGCAGAGCAGGTGGTATGAGTGGGAATGAAATGCACTCGTTTACCGTAGAGGTCCACCACCACCATGACAGCATCGTACCCATGTGCATCTGGCAGTTCCACAATGAAATCCATGGAGGCTACGCTCCATCTTTCTGCTGGAACTGGGAGAGGGTGAAGTTGACCTATGAGAAGTTGGCAGCATGGTTTAGTCTGTAGGCACAAGTCCCGTGGGTCTGCTTGCCAGGATAGTGCATCTGGCTTGCCCATGCTCCTTCCAGGCCCGTGGTGCAGCAAAAAGTCAAAGTTGGCCAAGTACAGAGACCAGCAAGCTTACTGGCAGTTAAGCTTCTTTGCTGTCCAGAAGTACTCGAGGTTCTTGTGATCTGTCCGGACTTCGGACTTATGCCTTGCACCCTTTAGGAAATGTCGCCACTCTTCTAATGAACAGACAATAGCAAGCATCTCCTTGTCGTGGATCTCGTAGTTCCACTCCATGGCATTCAGGCTCTTGGAGTAGAAGGCTACAGGATGCCACTTACCATCCTCCTTTGACTCCTGAGAAAGGACTGCCCCCATGGCAAAGTCGGAGCTGTTGGCTTCTATGCAGAAGGGAGAGTCATAATTTGGAAAGAGGAGAACTGGTTTTGAGGTGATGGCTTGTTTGAGGGTGTCAAAGGTGCCTTGCTGCAATGCTTCCCAACGCCACACGCTATCCTTCATGGTGAGGTCAAATAGAGGATGTGCATGGTAAGAGAAGTCTTGAATTCCAGGATGAGATGTGTGATACAACAATGCTCCTCAAGAGTCTTGGTGTAGATGAGAATGTTGTTGAGATACACACAAACAACTCCTTCTGTAATGAGATTGCAGAAGATGTCATTCATCATTGTCTGGAAGGTGGCAGGGCTGTTGGTCAAACCAAAGAACATTACCAGGGGTTTGCAGAGTCCACGATTGGTCTGGAACGCTGCCTTCCACTCATCACCTTCTTTGATGCACACATTGTTGTAGCCCCAGTGGACATCCAACTTGGTAAAATAACGTGCGCCTCGGAGATTGTTAATAAGCTCGGAGATGAGTGGCAGTGGGTAGCAATTCTTGACTGTCATCACATTCAGGATACAATAATCCTGAACCAGATGTAGAGACCCATCCTTCTTCTTGATGAAGAAGACTGGGGAGGCCATGGATGACTTTGAGGGGCAGATCCAACTGGAGTCGAGGTTCTCCTGTAGGAAGGCATCTAACTCGTCCTGCTCTCAAGGGGCTAGTGGGTAGACCCTGCAGCTAGAGAGTTCAGCCTCTGGGAGAAGCTCAATTGCATGGTCCCATTGCTTATGCCCTGGGAGTGAGTTGAAGGATGCCTTGGAAAACACGTCCTCAAAGTCACACAGGTGATGGGAGATAACGCTACCCAATGACTTGGGCTCAGAATTGGCTGCAAATGCCTGGGCCAACTGCTGAGAGGTGGTCTGGCTGGCCTGGATCTTGGCTTTGGTTGGAGGCGGTCTCAACATGGTAGCGTATATCCAGTCACCTACTTCAATAGCCTTGTCCGGAGACTCAGGGTCAGGAGTGCTGGCGAATTCACCCTCTCTTCCATCTTCCAACTGGGATCCACATCCTACACCTCAGACATCCTCATAGAAGGCCTCTCTATGAGGGAACGCCAGAGGGGGAGGGTCCAGAAGGTCAATATTGGAGAAGGGAAGGTGCCCTGCACAACAGATGCAGATAGCAGCACGCTCCCAGACCTGAGTTTGGAGCTCATCTTGTGCTTCTTCTGAACAGGTGGAGCAGCGCCAACATCAGCTCATCTTCACCTCTTCCTTGGACCAATCAATCTTGGGGTTGTGCTCACAAAGCCAAGTGAACCCCAGGATCATGTCCTGCTTTCCCAAACTCATGACTGCAAAGACAGCACGTTCAGCATGTGCACAATAGCGTAGCACTAGGTCTACAACAAAGTGGATAGACCCAGCTTTGTTACGAGTGCCATCAATGTTGTACATGGGAATTGGATGAGTGAGAGGTCAAGTGGTGAGACTGTGTTGCTCCACATATGCCACGTCAATGAACAATCCCATGGCTCCACTGTCAAGTAGGGCAGAGACATGACATATCCACTAATTTCCTGTTCAACCTATCTGTACCCTATTAATACTACTCTAATGGTATACAGACCAGTTAGATAAAGAGGATATCTTTTTTAGTAAGCAAGTACAATGGTGAGGTATAAGATAGAGTTCTGAGGGCAAGGGTTAGTGCACAGAGCTGCTTAACATAATGTCACCCAGACAATTCAAAGATAGAGACATTCACAGGGAATCTTCTACAATACTGCTATTACCTGAGTATTATAGGTTAATATACTTCTTTGTTTAGCATTGGGATACTCAAGTTGTGCCAAGACTCCCAACTTTTGCATGTGAGTTTATCCTGAACTGTCAATGTTACAGCTGCAGAGTAGACAACTACCAATGATTAGTGCAGATTCAACAATATGGCAGGAAAATACTTATTACAAGTGCAAATGAGTAAGTGCCTTGTCACTAGCATTTAGACCACTGTATTGTAAAAGTGTAGTGAAGGTTGTATTAGCAGTCAATACCCCATGCAAGGCCATGGGCTTTTACATCTACCAGGTCAATAAAGACAATCCAAAAACAAATTATTACATGTGGTTTAGTTCTTTACTGCAAAATGAGGGTGAAGCCCAGTCTTACCAGCCAAAAAGAGAACTACTTGAATTTCACTTTGCTTTTGAAGCATGCAGAAAATAATTGTTGAAATGCATGCCAAGTACATTTGGGAAGCACATAAGTTTTGAGAATCTGGCTATTGGGCTATTGCTAAAGCCTTGTACAATGATCCAGAGGGAGAACCAGAACAAAAAGGACCTTTAGAGTTTGAAGACTCCAGCCAACAACTTATCGATGACCTTGGAGCGCTGAGTTTGAGTGGTGGAGGAGAGAGACACAGAACATTAAATAATAATGATGGCAAGAAGAATATGACGGCTGGGCGCACGAGATTCATTGCCGGTTGCACACCAGGAGCGTGTTCAAATTTCCCATCAAAGAGAGGGTCATCAATTGGGCCTAGTTCGCCGTGAATGATCAGGTGGTTGATTGTGGATTGATCGCTTGGCGCGGAATTCGGACAAACAATTAAACAAGGGTTACTCTCGTTGGTCCATGAGTTGTCCCTCAACGCTATCGATGTCTCAGCCTGACCTTCAACCGACCCAAGATCGCCTGCCGATGACTTCCTCTCAGTTGTCAGAGGCATCTTCCCTGCCTTCTTGTGTTGATCACATCGATCTTGGCTCGATTGCTTCTCTGGCTACTACTATACGCAAACGCACTGCATTGATTGATGTGGCGTGCACAGTCAATCCTCTTCCCAAAGCTGGCTCTTACAATGTAGTCTGGTTCATCGACTTTGAAGATAACGTCCACTGGGTTTTTCGTACTCCTCAAGCCGAATGGAACCCTTTATTGGAAAAACGCATGCGGTCGGACATCATCACCATGAAACTTATTCAGAGTCGCACAAGCATCCCCATACCTCTCATTCATGACTTCTCTGTAAATACCGACAATTTCATTGGCCGACCATATATTTTTCTTGATCGCGTTGAGGGCACCCAGCTTTATAAGCTGTGGTACGATCCGAAGTGGTTCACAGACGAACATCGCAGGAATGTGTTCCGATCTCTTGCCTCCTGTATGGCCCAGCTTCGGAGTCTCGAGTTTCCATCCATTGGATGTGTCGATTATGACTCGGAGACCGACTCTCATGTTGTTGGTCCTCTTTTTGACATTGACGATAATTCGGAGGGAAGTTTAACTGGAAGTGTATGTGGACCATATAGCACCGTACACGCATATCTACTCGACAGAATTTCCAGACGAATCTCTGCCGCACCCTCGATTGATTTTAAAATTTCCTTATCGCTGTTACGCTCCTTCGCTGGGGCCTTAACCGATGAGTCACTCGACGGCCCTCCTTTCGTGCTATCCATGCCCGACTATGGCTACCAGAATGTCTTTGTCGATGATGACGGTATTGTTACAGGTCTGATTGATTGGGATGGTGTACAAACATACCCGAGACAGGGCGGGTATGCGAGTTATCCTCCATGGATTACTGGAGACTGGGACCCAACCATGTATGCATATTCGGGAAATTCTCCGGTGAGGTACGACGTGGAAGACCGGAGTTGTACTGGAGAGGACAGCAATCGCCACGATTCACAGCTGGAAGAAGAAAACAGGACAGGAAATGACAATCAACTGGAGGAAAAAGGTAACATTGCGGGAGAGCTGGGTAGGGACAATGGCATGCAGGCATCTCAGTCACTTCCCATCTCGTTGCGAGAAGAGTTGTTGGAAGATTCACCGATGGCATTACAGAACTTTCGCGATGAATATCTTCAGGCATTTGAGGAGGTGGATCCTTTCAGTGCAAACTATACTCGCAACTCGCATATCTACGAAGCGATTGACATTGGTATTTCATCCCTTCCCAGCACGGGTGGAATTCTCTATCGACTGATGGAGTACGTTTTTGGCTGCAGACCCGTTGGTGACGTTCTGTCAACATGGCTCCTGGAACAGGGTCTTCGTGTAGGTAAATGGGTGACTACGATTGCGAGAGAGGAGATTCAGACCACTATTGATTAAACTATGTTCAATATCACTGCCATGAGATACCATACGGTTCTCAGACAACCTAACCTCACATCAAGAATAGCACAACCTCGAATCATCCATCTCTTACATTAGTAGAAAGCTGTGTGTGAGATAGACTTCTAGCCAGTGTTTTTAGAGTAGGAAATAGAAATAGGATTGTCAAATCCAAATGCATACTCAATGTATTATTCTAAGTCAAAATGTCTATATCAAAAGCTGAAGTTTCCCCTTGCAGTGGGCATCAGATGACAAATGGTGCATATTGCAGTGGGGAAATATGATGCAATGCTCAAACTGGTACACAGCAACTAGTACTAGTTCTAGTAGGTTGTTTACACCGGCAATTGAAAATTATGGAATGGTTGTGATAGACTGCCGGCCATTCATACTCAGCAACCAGTTTCAGGAAGTGGGCTGTGTAGTTGTAGGAAATTCCTGTAGCTAGTGGATTATTACACGGAATGAAAGAATTTCAAAGTACATTTGGAAGGGAATGAGGACAGTGAATCTTGTACTCTTTGGTGGCATGAACAAGGGTGAAGGAAATGAAAGAGATATCTATCTTTGGCCCGAATTAACCCTGGGCAACCCCTCATCACACTTGCGCAATTCATTAAGCCAAGGGTGGGAGCGTGACCGGGGACAAATGGCCTTATCTTAAGATTCCTTACAGGGAGAAAAAGTGAGTATTTATTCATTGGTAATAGTACGCGCAGTAACAAGGCAGATTCGGGCTAAATAACCACTATAAGGGGGGTTGGTGCTTATCCCGGCTAATCAGCCATTGATGTTGTGAGGTTCAGGTGCTGATCTCGGCTGTCCGATTTTCGGTTTTGAGCCACACGTTCAGAATTCTTTCCAGATCCCGTTTTCACTGGGGTTAAAGCTCAAGTGATTGATCTGAGGTAGTGGTTCCAGAACGCATGCGGCATGCAGCGGCGGAACGTTACTCTGTCACGATTTTTGTGACCCTCCAAACTTGTATAGCTCCTCAGCACAATTTGATGTTGCGCACTCGCGCCCTTTATCTGACCATGGCGCCTCGCAACACTAAATCCAATACCAGCCCATCATCAAATCCCCCACAAACCCCCAAAATATCGATGAGCCGTCGTCCCCGTCCCCATCCAACGCATTGTAAGTAATGAATCCTTCAATTGGATCCGTCTCGACAAGTTGGATTATGTGCGGGACTGAATTGGCATCTTTCTCCTCGCCGCCGAATTGTACGATCCACTGATATCGCATCACCCTAGTCTTAGCAATACCTTTGGTATGTGATACACTTTCCTGGTCTGAGTTTCGATCACCAACTTACTCGCAGCACACGAATTCATACCTTTGCTCTCGAATCGCCGACTTTCAAGCCAGCTTGCTCAATCCGCAGTATACGTATACCACCACGGATTCATCTACAACAACTATTGCGAAGGTTCGCGGTCTGGATCCATCGATTGTTATACCACCCATCCGGTTCCATCTCACCCTTGGCGTAATGGCTCTGTCTTCCGAGTTTGATGTATCAGCTCCGCCAGGCTCATCGACTACAACACCGAATGCATCATATCCACCGGAATTAGCTGCGACTCGGTTTTCCTCTTCAACTACCGCACGAAGCCTTTCGGATTCACGCAAAGCACAGCCAAAGCACACACTCTCGACTGCTCTGGCTCTCCTTCAATCACTAAAACCCCGAATTGACATGATTCTTAGGGAAAACACCACAACGTCACGTGTGCCAACTGGAGATGCTCCACAAGATATTCCAGCAGAACTCGAAGTCATTCTCGACGCTCTGGGCATACTGCGCCCAGCTAAACCTCCGAAGCCATCGAAAACAACATCTACGTCAACTCAGGCGCAGATGACGAGATCCACTGCGCTTGCTGCCGCATCATCGACATTATCAGAAGTTAAATCATACGCAGCATCATCAGCTCTGACAGAGTCTCAGGCCGAATCATCAAGGATTACTCCAGATACCGTATTACCTACGACTCAATCCACGTTATTTCATGAGAACGACGTATGGGCAGACGTCTTGTACCTTGCGCCGCAGGAGACGCCTGCGCTCCGTCAAATTGCTGGCAAGTGTCCTTCTGCTTTTGATTTCGTCAGAATATCCGCTTATCTATATGGCGATAGATCTTGTTCACGGAGAGTTCAAACAGGCTGGGTATATAACTGAGACTCGCCCACTCAAGGTTCGTCGTTTCTCAACATTTCCCTCCTTTGGCTAGGGTTTAGACACAACCCTGGGTTTTCTCTCACCCTTTCACCATGTCATCATCTTCCTTTCACATGGTTCAGTTTATGGGATCTCAATCCCCATCGATCGTCACTTCAGTTTCCTCAATTTCTAGAATATCCTGTGCCCAGTCATCCTACCCGCTTACTTTCCAGCCGTGATATTCGATTGGCTACGGGAAGCTTTCCATCCTTCACCTTGTCCTGTCCTTCTTTCACCGTCATCACCCATCTAAATCCAACATTACCTTATCTGTATCCAGCTCCATTGTACCGTCCTCAACACCTCCAAACGGCGACCGGCCCGCGCTCGGGGACAGCCATTCTGCTACTCGGACATCCTTCAAAGCGATGCGCTCAAGGTCCTCGTTTCTCCTCCTCCATCTGCATCCTCGAATGCGTACCCTGCTGACTCGGCGAATTTGACGACGACAACCTCGCCGACACCCACCTCTCAACCAGCATCTGTCCCGATCATACTTGGTTCGGATGCCGCCATTGAGGTGCGCGGCGTCGAAATTTGGATGATAGGGAGTCGAGGTCCGGACGGAGCGTACATTAGCTGTGGTGGTGTGAAGTTTGGGGGTGTGGTTTAAATCAAATGTGTGTTTACTGGTTGAAATGAGATTTTTTTTTTTTTTTTATTGCCTGATGGTGATTCCCAGACACGAAGATTGAAAAACAAAAAAAAAAACAAAAAATACCGCTCGATCTTTGCCGTGACACAACCGTAGGATGTCAAACGCAAGTCAAACGTATACGAATATACTCTTATTACACGACTCGGCGGGACCGTCCTCATCGATGATCGACCTTACGTACATCAGCATTGTCCTTGTATAACAACCCAACAACCAACCCAGAAGAGTATTCTCTCTCTCCCCTTTGTACTCGATTTCCTTGAAAGAAGATTTTACAATTCGACAAATTATGTACTTTTGGAATGATCGGCAACAAACGAAAGGGGGCAAAGCCGATAATGACCCCTTATCTGTCCCTTCCAATAAAAAAATTGCCCCATCCGCATCCCGCATCGGGTGGGAGTGATGGGAGTGATGGGATGAATCTAGATCTCCAAATACTGATTGTGATGGCAATGGGCATGGGGACTCTTTGTCTATTTTGGCGCTCATGGGCTCATGGGGGTGCGCGCTCACCCCTGTTGATCCGGCATGC
>QGOB01000175.1:0-11241 GCA_003313055.1 Termitomyces sp. MG145
ACCCATAACTCAAGAGAAAGTGAACAAGGTTGGGTGTGAACGAGTTTGGGTGAACCCATAACTCAAGAGATAGTGAACAAGTTTGGGTGTGAATGAGTTTGGGTGAACCCATAACTCAAGAGAAAGTGAACAAGTTTGGGTGACCCATAACTCAAGAGAAAGTGAACGAACAAGTTTGGGTGAACCCATAACTCAAGATAAAGTGAACAAGTTAATTCGAGCGTGAATTGATGTACGAGAGGCTGAATTGTTACTGTTCAATGTCTTGGTGCCGTCGATTAAGTCTGATTTATGTATGGCGCGGTGTTGCGTGAGAAATAATGAAATTTCTGGTCCGGAGTTCTCAAGCCGACCTCCCGAGAGAGAGGCCGAAGCTCAAGCTAACTACGAGGGACTATGTAGGTATGAGTAGGGATATAGAGTAGAATGGAATGGAATGGAGTAGGGGTGGTAGAGGGGGAAAACAAATGCGCGACGCGAGATCTAATCCGACGAGAGTCTGCGAGCGCAGTGTGAGCCGACGCATAAGTACTAGTAAGTAACGTACCTGCGAGCGCAGTGTGAGACGACAAGGTCATCTTGGCCGCGCTCGCTGTCTAATATACGAAAGGTGGACAATGGGAGACAAAGCGACAGAGATAAGATGTGATATGAGGGATTGTGACAATGTGAAAGTGAGGGGGGAGATAAGATGTGAAATGTGATAAGAGAACGTTTGGTGCCCGAATTAATCCCGGGCAACCACACCCCGCACACTTGCCCGATCCATTTGGGTGAACCCATAACTCAAGAGAAAGTGAACAAGTTTGGGTTAACCCAGAACTTGTGAGCAAGAGACAGAGAGCTTGTCATTGTTCAAAGTCAAGTTTGATGGCATCTGCCAAAAATTATGTAATCAGGCTTGGGAACACAATGAGTATCGAGTGAGTCACAACAAAAATGGCAGAGAGACTAGGAATAAACACACTGTTAGGGAGAACCATTTATTGAGGGCAAAATATCAAGTAATATTGTAAACTGTAGAATTCATTGTATATAAGTATGAGGTCTCAAAAAGGGCTACTAAATTATCTGCCAGACTACATGTATTACCTAGTTCTGCAATGCCTGCCCTGTGGTGGAGATGGTAAGGGAGATAGGGGTGAGGTCAATGGTACATCAATTGGTATAGAACTGGATCATATACACTTTGGACTGAAGATTTATCTCACCACCCAGTAAGACCATTACACTATGGGTAAACTATGGATCCTAGATCCAAACCATAGGTCCCATGTCTAAAGCTGATGGCCTTCTGCAGCCAGCAATGACTGGAGCTCATCACTGTAGAGATAAAATTGTAGTCCTAGCATAGAGGATCCCTAGACTTGTTCTCTTTGAATCTTTCTCTGCCAGGTGAGTTGTTAGCACACAAGTCTTCCATAATTGCTGGATAGATTTACTTTGAATCTCCCTCTGCTAGCTGTGTGACTTAGCCATAACTTCCAGAGGTCACCCATACACTAAAGTTTGAAAAGCTCCTTAAGTCTAGCTAAGATGACCCTCATAAATGTTCAGGTCAGTGGCCTGACAGAGTAATCAAGTCTAAACCTGGCAGAGATGAGAATTTGTCCACCACCTACTAAGCCCCCGAGAAGAAATCCTCCTCCATTAAGTCCTAGAAGTAAATGAAAAACCAGTGAGTGATCCCTCATAAGGACCCACAACCTGTATAGGGGAATAGGCCCTCCAAGCCCTCCAAAATAAAAATTCAGGTTACACTTGAAATGATTAGATTGTTTTTACAGGATGATGCAAAAAATTTCTCACATGTTTTAACTTACAATACATTTCCACTGCTATTTGACACTAGTATTATGTATTTTTGAAGACGTACTCAATATAACTTCTCCCTAAAGATGCAGAAAATCAAGGGGTCTAAAGTATTCGGCAGGGATTCAGGGTATTTCGCGCCAGCATGGTAATGGTTTACATCAAAATCTTTCTCCGTTACGAGGGTGAGCTGTAACTGATCACAACCCCCTACTGACGCATGATCCCTTTAGCACTTGTAGCACTGCGGTGTGGCGCCAACATACTGACATATCGTGTCGCTAAAGCACTCACAGTGATACTAAAAGCAGTACCAGTTTATTTAAAATGGTCATCATGAGCCCTTAATTTACATTATAGGTGAACTATTGAAGAGTAACGGGAACCCAAGAAGAATTTTTTGCGGTGAGCTGGGCAACGCAAAGTCCGATATAAGGTAGAGAAGAACTAGACAGGTGTATTTTTTGCGATCACAATAATGGCAGCTTCAAGTACCTGCCGCAGGCGCAAACGTAGTAAAGCTAAGCATCTCGAGCCACCAAACTTTCGTTAGGCATCCGGGCAGCTAGCTTTTCACGTAAAATAGCGCCGTCAGAGGTAGCAAAGACCTGAAGCGCTTGATTCTGACGGCCTCAAGCGGATGTTCAAACGACAGGCTGGATTACAACCCTCGATACTCGTTCGATGTCGGCATCGGCATGTTGCGATTTCAACGTTCAAGTGTTACCTTGTTAGAAGAAACCACCGCGGCTCGGATATTGCCGAGAAAACTCCAAATTTCTGGTTGCAACCAGCATCTGTCTACCAACCTCAACGATATCAAAATGGCGCAACAACGCATGGCACTGTGGGAGGCCGACATAGACGAGGATGTCGATTTGCAATTTGCCATCGGCAATTACGGGCAAAGTGGCCATTTCGAGGACGGTGAGAGCAAACCAAAAATCTGGGAATACGAGGCACTCAGACCCCGGTCTAGCTCATATCCAGCAGCCTCAGATCGACGAAGCTACTCTTCTTGCTATGCAACAACATATGGCACAAGAAGCAGCATTTTCGCAGATCCCGGATGTTGTTAAAGGAGTAAGTTTAATTTGTGCCGAGGTTTGATGATGCGAGGCTAACATCTTTCTTCCAGTTCATTGTGCATTTCCACCAAGCAGTACTCGATAACAACCTTGCAGAGATTACAGTGGCCTACGAGAGTGGGTGGAACAAGTACACGGAAAAGTTCTATTCGAGGACCGAATGGCCGGAAGCGGAAGTCATTGCACCCTTGGTCAACGATGGTCAGTATTTTTGTCATCTCCTACCTACCCTTGCGGAAAACTTGATCTACGCCCTATAGATCCCGTTTTCCTCATCCTTTATCGCGAACTGTACTACCGTCACGTCTATTCACGCCTTCAACCCAACATCGATGATCGATTCCATTCCTACGAAAATAGCTGCGAACTCTTCAATTACCTTCTCAGTGCGCATTTTACTTATTCCTGAAGTTTATCAGTCACTCAGTCTTTTGTTGTAGATTCTGAGGGTCCCGTGTCGCTCGAGCTCCCTGAACAGTGGCTTTGGGATATAATCGACGAGTTCATCTACCAATTCCAGGTATTCTGCACCTGGAGATCAAAAGTCAAGTCGAAGACGGAGGATGAACTCATGGTGCTGGCTGAAGGTGGCCAGGTGAGTTCTTAGGTTTGAGGTTCACGTTCTTCGTTTTCAGTCAAAGCACGCAGGTCTGGAGCTCATATAGCGTCCTCAACGTTCTCTACTCCCTTATTCAAAAATCACGTATTAACGAGTATATTATTGCTCAACAAGAGGGTAAATCTCCAGAGGAGATTGAGTGAGTAGATGGTCATCTTTTTGAATCGATTCAGTCTCATTTGTTCTTTTAAGCGAGGTTGTCGGGGAGTATGGTCAACGTCCTCTCTACCGCAACCTTGGATACTTCAGTCTCATCGGCCTTCTACGAGTTCATGTCCTGTTGGGAGATTTCACTCTTGCTTTGAAGGTCATAGAGAATGTGGAGCTCAATCAAAAGGTTTGACGCAATAACCTGTCCTGTGCGTTCTGTTGTTGACGATAAATAGTCACCTTACACGCGGGTTACCGCGTGTCATGTTGCAACGTACTACTACGTCGGCTTCTGCTACCTTATGCTTCGTCGCTATCCAGATGCCATTCGAACCTTTGTCAACATTCTTAATTTCATTATGCGGATGAGGCAATATCATACACGGAGTTACCAGTACGACCAGGTAAGGGTTCTTCCATGGTTCCCCTCTTTCTGATTGCTCAATGTTTCTGGATAAATAGATTAGTAAAACAGCCGACCGGATGTACGCCCTGTTCGCCATTTGCAATGCTTTATCGCCGAGTAGACTTGATGATAATGTTGCAAACACCTCGAAGGAGCGGTTTGGGGATCAATTTGCTAAGATGGCTCGTGGAGGGTATGTGTTGGATACCCTTGATAATATGTACGGCTTACATTCGTCCCTTCTTCCTCCCAAGTCCGGAATCTCTGCCTGCGTTTGAGGAGCTATTCCTCTACGCCTGCCCGAAATTCATCAGTGCCAACCCGCCTCCATACGAAGACCCAGCCGCAATCGCCCTTCTTATTTCCCCTCCTACCCCAAATGACTCCTCGGCCCAGCCCAACATCTCACTAAATGCCCTTGACCCTACACATCGGCATCTCAACCTTTTCCTGGCTGATGTGGTCGCTCAAGCACCTGTGCCCACCCTTCGAAGCTTCTTGAGGTTGTACACAAGTCTGGGAGCAGCAAAGCTGGCAAACTTCCTAGATGTGGATGAGGAGGAGATAGTGCAGGAGATGATGCTGCTAAAACAGTCAAGCAAGAGCGTTAGCAAGGTGCCGGGAAGCGAGAAAGGCAGTCATCTGGATGGAGAGACGATCGCGACCAGTGACCTGAATTTCGTCATTGCCGAGGTGAGTTGTTCGCCTTTGCTTTCTATGCGGACGAAAACTGATCTGTCTTATAGAACATGGTGCACATTGCCGAATCCACTATTGGCCGACGGTATGCTGGCTGGTTCATCAAGAACACGGAACGTACAATGCGGATATATGATGATCTAAAGAACATGCCGTTACCTCAGCCTTCGAAAAGTACAACTACTCCCGCTGCGGCTAACTCGGCAGCTGCGAACGATTCCCAATCAAAAGCGCCGAGGACAGGTGGACAAAAGGTAGCTTGGGGAGGTGCCAAGGTGGCATGATCGATGAACTTTGTGTATATCGACTACATGCTATTTTGAGTATTGTAAAGTATATTTTGGAGTGTCTTGCGAATTTTTTGAGTTCGGGAGAACATCGCGACAAAAACACTGGTCAGCTGAATGGCGGAGGCTCCACGTGATGGACGCGTCCGGGCAATCCTGAATCAAGTTTGCAATCCGAACAACGGAGCAGTGATTCTCATTCATTCTCCTCTCTGCTGCCCTGCCTACTTCAGGGTATTCGTGCGGTCCTTTCTTGGTCGCCCCTTGTCATGTGCTTCTTGTTCCGGTCCCTTCAACCGTTCTGCACAAGATACATCGTCTTCTATTCCGGCCGTTCAACTACCCCACTAGCCGTCGGGCAAATCCAATCCAACAGATACCACGATGAAGCTCGAACTGCTTCTCATTAATGTCGAATACATAATGTGGGAGTTCTTTGGCTTCCCCTATATCCTATCGGTCTACCGGACCATCGAAATGTGGACTGCTCGCCTACTCGCGTTCGCACATCTTGTGACGCTTTCAATATCTGCACCTCCAGGATTTCCGTCATCTGGAAATGGCGTCTGGTTCAACACATCGGCCAGGGTTTGGGCTAAGGAATGGCTTCCCGTTGGCAATGGGTATCTTGCTGGTACGAGATCCCCAGTCTTACTTACGATCTATTCTCAGCCCACCGGTATAGCAATGGTGCCTGGGGGGACCACTTATGAAGCCACTCAACTGAATATAGAATCCCTGTGGAGTGGTGGACCATTTTCTGACCCCGTATAGTTCACTCTTTCCTCCAAAGTCCTGTAACTGGCCTCAATCTGTCATAGTCATACAACGGAGGCAACAAGCAGCCTAATGATCAGTTCAGCACGGCTCAAGTCATGGATGATATCCGCCAGCGGATCTTCCAGAGTCCCACTGGTGACATTAGCAGTAAGCTCCGTTGCACGCGCAGGAGATTGATATGACATCTGATATGAAGGTGTAAAGGCATATCCCAGCTTACAACAGAGCCTGGCGCATATGGTTAGTATGGCTTTCTACTGTATTGAAATAGACTGATGTATGATGTTTAGGTTCTTATGCCGGGGCTGGATACTTGGTCTCCCGGATTAACACTACGGGGACCGTGTCTAACTATGGTCGTTATCTGGATCTCGACCAAGGCATCGCACGTACTATTTGGACTCAATTAGGAACGACTTACGTTCGGTAGGTATACTCAGAGTTTAATGTCCAAATTTTCATTCTTCTGTCATAGCACTACAATCTGTTCACATCCTACACAAGCATGCACACAACATGTTACTACAAGTGCATCAGGAACAGCTCCTACCCTTCCAGATCTTTCATATTCATTTTCTTCGAGCCAAGAAACTGGCCTCCCTGCACCTAACATCACATGTCTAGATTCAAAAACTCTGCAGATCCGTGGAACTATCGAGCCGAGTGGCGGAATGTTCTATGAAATTTTAGCTCGCCTCCAAACTGTTCCTGTCAGTGACCAATCAGAAACCACCCAATGTATCCAATATCCTGTACCTTTCGGTTTCCCAGCGAATGCCACCCTTCAAGTGAAAGCTGGCACTTCACGCGAAGCATGGATATCCTGGGTTGGAGACACTGAATACTCCATGGATGCGGGCAATTCTGAGTTTGACTATTCATTTCGTGGATCGGATCCTCACAATGCTCTCCTTGGTCTCATTTCCTCGCCGACCCTTGATACCTCCTTATTTTCGTCCATACTTTCCGAGCATGTCGCGGACTACAAGATAGCACTGACGGACAAGTTCTCATTATCTCTGGGACAGACACCTCGACTCGATGTTCCCACGGACGTCATTAAGGCGGCGTACCGGGTCGATGTCGGGGATAAATATTTGGAATGGCTATTATTTAACTACGGTCGCTACCTGCTCGTTAGTAGCGCACGAGGTTTGCTTCCGGCTAATCTGCAGGGTAAATGGGCTAATGGATATGCTAACCCGTGGAGTGCTGGTGCGTGTGTTTCTTGACAAGTCTGTTTCTTGATATCATCGCTGGCATCTCAGATTACCGTACGTCGTGCAATGCTTTGGATTGACGACAACACAAGAAATGACTATATTTCAGACTCAAACATTAATATTCAAATGAATTATTGGGCTGCGGAGATGACGAACCTCGACGTTACTCTCCCTCTTTTTAATTACTTCGAGGTCAGTGCTTTCCGTTGAAAAAAGTCTTTCCTTTTTATCATATCATAATAGAAAACCTGGGCACCACGCGGTGCGTACACGGCTCAGGTCCTATATAATATCTCGAGGGGTTGGGTCACTCATAATGAGGTAAGTGCTCGAAAGGTCATGTCAAAATGATATTCTCATGCAATTCTAGATGAATGTCGGTACGCCTGGGACTCTTGTTTCCCTTGTGAACTCACACAAGGACAGATCTTCGGACACACGGGCATGAAAGGTCCTGGAGACACAGCATCGTGGGCCGATTACCCTGGTATGTCGATCCGTTTCGTTGAACCATTGAATCTCAAGTACGGACTATCCAAATTTTAGAATCCAATGCCTGGATGGTATATCGCTTTCGCTATAGAGGCTGATCATAAGTTGACATGTCTAATACGTAGATGGTTCATGTATGGGACCACTTCGACTATACTAACGACGTTTCCTGGTGGAAGTCTCAAGGATGGCCGCTTATCAAGGTGTGTTTTGTCTAGGGAGGAGCGACATTGATCTTGATTATGTCCTCATCAGGGCGCAGCGAGCTTCCACCTTGAAAAACTGATTCCAGACCTCTACTTCAACGACTCTACCCTGGTTGTTAGCCCGTGCAATTCTCCAGAGCAGCCGCTGATAACCTTTGGTATATTTCGATCTTATCGCAATCCAGAAATCTTCAGCCGATGTTGTCTTGACAGGGTGTGCTCATGCGCAACAGCTGATTTGGCAGCTTTTCAATGCCGTGGAGAAAGGGTTTGACGCTTCTGGCGATACCGATACCGCTTTCCTAGCTGGTGTGACCCTAAATTTATGCCGTGTCTCCTTCTCAGATTTTTTTTTTTTTGACAGAGATCAAGGCCAAACGCGCCCAGATGGACAAGGGCATCCATATTGGCTCTTGGGGTCAGCTCCAAGGTGCGTTCCTACCAGTTGCTGCTCGAAGCAATGTTATATATTTCCGTTGCCCAGAATGGAAGGTAGACAGGGATTCTCCAACAGATACTCATCGCCACCTTTCACACTTGATTGGTCTCTATCCGGGATATGCCATTGCTGGCTATGATCCTTCCCTCCAGGGTAGTCTAACAAAGCAGCAAGTCATTGACGCGGCAACTGTCAGCTTAATACACCGTGGAAATGGCACGGGCCCTGATGCTGATTCCGGCTGGGAGAAAGCTTGGAGAGCGGCAGCCTGGGCTCAGCTAGGAAATGCTACTGAATTTTATCATGAATTATCGGTGAGTATATCTGACTTTAGCCTTTTTTTTTACTCGTGACATAGTAGCATAGTACACAATCAATCGCAACATTGGACCTAGCCTCTTCAGCCTCTTCAATCCATCCGATCCAGACCCTATCTTTCAGATCGACGCGAACTTGGCATATCCTGGGGCGCTTCTTGTGGGTTTCTATTCCATACATTTGTCGAACGTTGAACTCATCCATCTCGATTTTTTTTTCCAGAATGCGTTGTTCCAGGCTCCCGATGTCGCAAATCATTCCACTCCTCTGACAGTGACGCTCCTTCCTGCGCTTCCTGAACAATGGGCGTCGGGATCGATAACCGGTGCACGTCTTCGTGGCGGCTTGACTCTAGACTTGCAGTGGAAGAATGGGCGACCTGTCAGCGCGTCTTTCAAGGCTGACGCCAATATTGTTTCGAGGAATGTGTTGGTTCTGTGTAGAGGGAAGAGAGTTGCGTCCTTCAAGACATCAAGTGGGCTCACCACATCGATCCGCAGCTTCTGAGAGCAAGGTTGAAGATCATATCTAGTGTACTAGTGAGAAATATCCTTGCGCCCCGCAACCGTGTCGAATGGCATGTGTATTAATGAGTACTACCTCGCTGCGCATATGCACTGGTGATACTCTCTTTAAGTCTGAAACAAACTTCTGAGCATTTTCCGATCAGCATATGTGACTGTTTCCTTCGCCATACTGCCTCGGTCTTTAGATTGTTGTTCTTCTAGTTCCGTGCCGTAACTTACAAGATGGGAGGATATAGCCTGGAAGAAGCTTCGGATACAGAGCCTAGAAGTGTCAGGACCTGAGTAACACGTGATTACTCCTTGATCTTTATGATTATTCATTTCTCAAAGTCTATCATCTTATTCTCTATTTATAGTATGAACGGACTATCTTAGCCGTAGTAAACTAGTATAAAAGGGACATGTACTCGATAGAAAAGCACAACGTTGGTTTTAATATTTGATTCTCAAGTTAAATCCTGACATTATATCTAAGTTCCTCACTCAGCCCAAGGTCCCTAGCTCACTGTAGCAAGTATTGTCCTCGCGTCACCCTCAACAATCACCACAACACCAACACTCACTTTGTCTCTACATTTCTTGCTTCTCTACTCTCCCTCTGCATTAACCATGCAATTTCATGGGCCCAAGTTCCTTCTTATTTTTCTATCACCATTTGCCAGTGCCGCTAACAGGTATCATCATCAATCATCAATCAATCATCAATCATCAATCATCAATCATCAATCATCAATCATCAATAGGAGAATATAATGGGGCGACGCGTGTGAGAATTTGATCACCAATAGAATAATGGGGCGACCAAAAGTTAGCTACACCATTTCTGACTAAGCTGACTCAGCGATGACTAAGCTGAGTCAGTGATGACAAAGAAATCTCTATCTCTATATATAATGGGGCGATGCGCGTGAGAATTTGATCGCCAATAGAATAATGGGGCAACCAAAAGTTAGCTACACCATTTCTGACTAAGCTGACTCAGCCATGACTAAGCTGACTCAGCCATGACTAAGCTGACTCAGCGATGACAAAGAAATTTCCTTTTAAAGTAATGGATTTCCTTTTAAAGTAATCACATTATGTAAGGTCTGCCTGTTTTCATGCTGGAGCCTCAAAACCTTTATTTTTAAAAAATCTGTGTATAATAAACATCTTTATCCTATCATTTGGCACTAATTCCAGGGTGTCACATGGTCTGTATGGCCAAACACGATTTAGTGGACACTGTTTTTTATGCCTCATGTGTTTCTTGACACAATATGACCAAACTTCCCAGGGTCCCAAAGTTGTGCACACAAAAAATGTATGTATATTGGCTTATACATTCATTGACACAGAACCTTGAGCTATTGAATATACATCATGTAAATAATTTATATTGATTTTGGGCTATGAAATGCTGAAACAGTGATCTTTCAGGCAACCTTCCACTGGAAATCAACTACCTACTACTCCTGACAGCCAAAGGAGACAGACTGGAAGTCATAGGAGACTTTAACAATTACAAATGACTGATCCTGATGATCGTCGTGCAAATAGAAGATCTGGAGAACAGATCAATACTATGGTTATACCACCACTTGACTTTGGACCTGAGGAAAACATGAGAAATGGGGAAATGAGACCTGGAGGTAATAACCAAGCTATGACCAGTGCTTCTAGCTCTACAGGAAGGCCCATTAGACAGCCTCTTGCTGTTGATGATCCCTTTTCTATAGTCATTCCTGAAACCCATTTGCCTGAAGGATGGAATGCTCCATTACAAAATCCTGTGCCTAGATTGGTGCCACCACCACCTCTTCTCAGACAGAGAGCTAGAATAGTGACACCTCTACCTGCTTTGAACACAAGGCCCTAACCAAGCTTGCAAGGTTGGGACTGGAATTCAGCATTGAGTTTGGAACAAAAGGCCCTAACTGAGCTTGCGAGGTTGGGGCTGGAATTAAGCATTGAGTTTTGAACACAAGGCCCTAACTGAGCTTGCGAGGTTGGGGCTGGAATTAAGCCTTGAATTTTGAACACAAGGCCCTAACTGAGCTTGCGAGGTTGGGGCTGGAATTGAGCATTGAGCTTTGGACACAAGGCCCTAACTGAGCTTGTGAGGTTGGGGCTGGAATTAAGCCTTGAATTTTGAACACAAGGGGCTAACCGAGCTTGCAAGGTTGAGGCTGGAATTAAGCATTGAGTTTTGAACA